>CM062618.1:7854595-7947095 GCA_025617555.3 Puccinia polysora
TTCTTTTCCCTTTTCCTTTTCCATTTCCATTTCCATTTCCTTTTCTTTTTTGTTTTCCATTCTATTTTACTTTAAATTCTCTTTCAATTTTAATTTTTCTTTCTCTGTTTTTGTTTTTTTCTTTAATTTCTTTTTTCCCATTCCCTTTTCCCATTCAATTATTTTATTTTATTTTTTTCTCTGTTTTTTTTTATTATTTGCCTTTTTTCATACTCTTTCACCCCCCTTTTTTTCTACTCATTTTCTCCTTTTTTCAAATTTTGTTTCCTTTTCTTTTTATCCTTTCATCTTTCTTATTTCAATTTGTCCATTCTTCCTGCGTTCCCATTAAATTCCTTCATTTCTCATCCTTTCATTTTTCTTTTTATTATATATCTTGCTTTTTTTATATTCTTTTTCATCATCAGACCTTGTCTTGTATCCTTTGATTATCAAAAGTTTTTTAATTTTTTTTTCCTATCTTCACAACCACATCTTTCCCTTTAGTGTTAACGCTTACTTCTCATTCATCACTGTGTTCACTACACTATTTCAGTCTGATATTTGCAATTAATACTACTTTTTTGAATACAAATTTTTCTCCATATTTTCCCACCCTTGAATTCTCACCTCCTCCAAAACCAATGCTATTTTTGCACAGTTTTACTCCTCCTCTCATTTTAAGATGGCGTGACACAAGGTGGTTTCCAGTGTTGCATGCATGCATGCAACAAACAGTTGTAATGCACTGGCATGACCCAACTGTTAAGATTTCCCCAATTTCTTTCTTGTCTCTCATTCTCTTCCTGCTCTTGCTTCCCGCGCGCATCCCCCTTTTACCCGGACAGGGTACCCCCGGATATGTTTCCTTTCCTCTCCTTCTGCTTCAACCTCTTCTATCTCTCCTCTTCAATCTCACTTCTCTTGTCTGATCTCCTTTCTTCTTTTTCTTCTCTTTTTTATCTTCCCTACCAATCTTCTCCTCAATATTCACCAACCCAACAGCCAATTCATTCTTGCCTCAGCTACCGCCCCACTGACAAGTCCCTGACTGGTAAGACTCAGAACCTCCAAAGTCTCTTGGCACAATCATCTCTAATCTTTCCGTCTTGCACCTTCTGTCCATCTCTTCAAGATCATTTCCCACGTCCTCCTTATCCTATCTCTATTGTCTGTCTCATTTTCTATTCTGGCAACACCGCCTATCTAAACTTTCATCAGGCCCAAGCTGTAGGACCTTTTCTCGTCTCTTACTCTCTTCTCAAATTACTTTCTGTCTAGATCCTGCATTTCTCATGTTCCCTTACTTCTTTCCAGCTTATGCCGGTTTTGAGTCATCAAGAAATATAGGTCTATCTTATTACCAACCACTCAGTCAACATGTTTGGTGACAGAATTGGACTGTGTACGACATCAGAAGGTGTCTCTCTCAATCACCAAGTGACCATGCATATTATAATAAAAAGTTCAGAATGAATATGAATGGAAATGTCCGCATCAAGCTGATCATAGATGTGATAAATGATCAATAATCATGATCCAAATCAGCAGAGGCGGTCAAAACATTTTCTGGATCATCACCTGATCAACCCATCAACATAAAAACCCAGCCGTCCTCAGCTTTTTCTCCTCCAGATCACCATCCAACCCAAAAAATTCTATCTCCAACAACAATATGAACAATTAATTAGCTGATGGCAAAATTCAAGCCATAATCACCCAAGCACTAACACAGCAAACTGAAGCAAGTCAAAGAGAACAAGCCAATTGCCTTGCACAAAAAGCTGCCAAATTCAAAGCCATAGTTACTTGCCTTGAAATAAAGCTTCAAGCATTGTCAACCAAAGCATCCAATGAGCCTCTTCAGAAACCTGTGGCCAACTCAAAATCTACCCCCAGTAAATCCAAATCCCAACCAGAATTGACCCCAAGTATCAATTCAAAACCAGTATCAAAAGCCACAACCCCATAAAGAAATGCTGGTGCCAAGTCTGCTCCAGTGACTATCCCATTTTCTAATAAACCAAAAAACAATTGTGAGGAAAGTGGCTCTCAGCTCAAAACACCCAAGACTCCACCCTTGGCTCAGTGCAAATGACATCCTGCTCAAATGAAATTGGAGGAGTTTCCCAAAAACTTTCTTTGTACCAAGGTTTGATTTATTTTAAATTGGATAATTTTAGATTCTGAATACTTATGCTCATAATATTGTTACAGGAAGCTCTATTCTTACACATCAAAATTCTCTGGGGTATTTTTCAACAAGGTTCAATCCCACCAAGAGTTGATCCACAATTTTGGAAAGCCTTCCACAACAATTTTAAAGATTTCAACCAATTGAAGAAGTGTTACCAAATCCCAACTCTCATGAAATAATTGCCCAGAGTGAAATTATCAACCTCAATCAAGCATGAGCTGGCCGTTTCAAGCTAGGTAAACAATTAGCCAACATAGATGAAATGCAAATTTTATATGTTCATGTTTTCCTAGCCAAAGTTGGGATAAGCGCCTGGGGACCCAACCTTGAAGAGCCACACAACTCATTATACAAATCTTCCTGTAGAATTGTTTCTCTGGACACTTTTTGAAAGCTTTCAGCAAGTGGCACATACAACTACATGAACTTGGATCTTTCCAATTTCAAAAAAATGTCATTGTTGATTGCAACATATAACCATTTTGTTCATTATATTCTTGAAGCTTGTTTCAAGAAAAAGATGAAAGAATTAGGATGCTACCAGAAAGATCAATCCAAGAAATAAAACCAAAAGAACCAGGAGCTTGTAAGTTGTAATTAGTTAACAGATATTATATAGAAGAAAACTTACTGAGTTATTGTTTTTTCTAGTTATGTCAATCCTGCTATGCATTTTCTATTGAAAGAAAGTTTCCAAACCGGTACCTGCAAGTTTTGAATGACACACTTGCCCATAGCAATGATGAATTCAGCGCCAAGTATAACTGTTACATAATCAAAAGTTTGAAATACTGGTCTAATAACACTAACAAATTTTTCCATTGCTTGTTTGTGGAGATGCTCAAAGCAAGTCAAATTGCAGGAAAGAAAAGTACAAAACGTGTCCAAAAAATGCCAACAACCAAACAGATTTCTGATTTTGTAAAGGCCTCTCAAGTTCTTCCACTGGACTTCTATTGCCGAAAATGGTTTCAGTCTTTATCTAACTCAGAAAAAAGACTCATCCCCAATACCTCTTCAGTAGCATTTCTTCCAGACGCAAATGAGTCACTGTTACCAAATCTGCATCCAGACAAGAAGCTGTGTGATTCTGCCTTCAAAAATAAGAATTTCAATGTCTTATTTTCTCACTATGGATTAGAAGCTATTCCTCCCAGTAAATCAGAAGGCAAAGATGAGAATAAAAGCAGTGTAATTTCAGTAGATGATGAAGAAAAAAAGGAGGAGGAAATAAAGGAACTCTTTCATGATGATGTAGAGTTTGGTGACTTGTATGATTTGGAAAATGATGATGCAAATGACAAGGCTGATGATAGTAATCAATTGGGGCTTTCAAGCATGGAGGATAATTATGAAATTAACCCAAATTTGTATGATTCATTGATTGCTTGTATGTAACTATTTTTGATCTCATGTTTATGTTCCAATTTCTTTTGGTTTTTTATTTTTAAATGAAAAGCCGCAAACCCTCAATGAGGAAGATGAAACAAAAATAAAAACTTTATGATCAAAGTTTGGAAATTTAACAATTTTCTCAAGAGATCTGTAAACATCAATTGCTAATTCATATGTAAGATAAATGCATAAAGATTACAAGACAACATGATCAAGATAAAAACAGAACAAATTATAATAGAATAACATAAGTAAGATAAAAACAATAAATTGAAAGAAAAAAAACTAGTCCTTCTGAGCTAGGAACTTTGAGTATTCAACTGGTTGGCATAATAATGCATCTTGAGCTATCCCAAATGTGTTTTGTTTCAAAAATCAATAAGCAAAAAGTGAGAAAACTTCAGAAGGAGAAAAAACTATGGGTGAGTTGTAGGTGACCACACCTAAGAAGACTTTGAGCAAGGAAAGGATCAAGCAAAATTTGTTCTGATAACTATCTTTCTGGTTTTTACATGCATCTGTAATTGTATCAACCAAAATAAATAATAGTTCACCAGAGCTACTCTTCATCCAATATATTTTGGTAATTATGGAATAGGCTAGCTTTTCACCTTTCTTGATAACTATGCCTCCATCTGTCACACAAACCAAAACTTGTTTTTCAAAATTATCATTTGTGCACCATTTCAAAGATCTCATGGAATCTGCGTAGTTAAAAAGGATATTTGCCCCTGTTGGATATGGCAAACCCCTAAAATCTTGCACCATCTTGTTTCTGTGTCGAAGATTATTTAGCCATTAGACGCTGCGGGGTGCACACCTTAAGCATCTGTTAAATAATTTTCTGCTTCTCTACTACGGCTACGCTATTCTTAACTGTCACATCCACAATGGAACGGGAAATGGCACGGGCTACAGCACTGTCACAAATCTACTCTCTTCTTACACAACTTAGTCTCAGGTTCCCGGCTCTGGCCAGGGACTTGTTCCATCAGAGAATTGACCTCAACCATAATCCTTCACTGAATTCCAAACAAAAACAACCTCTACCTCATGCCACTCATCTGTTGACTCCCAATCGTCTTCTCATCATCTAAACAAATATTTTCTCATCTTTTATCTTTTCTTCTTCTTCTATTATCTTTTCTTTTATTATGTTTATACTCTTTCTCAATTTGAATCTTATGGTCTTCAACTCCATTGTCATCATGCTCTGACTGATAAGACTTTCATCTATTGCCAAATCCTCAATTCTTGTTGACCTGATTATTGATATTCTTTCCTTTGAAGTTCCTCTTTTTGTGTTCCTCAAATATCTTCATTGTGCCTGATACAGCTTGCTTCACCACCCCTCATCTCAGCTGTCTTTTGCTTGATGTTTGTTTCTTCATCTTTTTCTTTCTTAACTTCTTATTTTTCTTTCACCATTTTCTTACTGATGATTCTGCTGGCTTAGCCCTCTTTGTTCAATATCAATTAAAAAAATTTGTCAGCCAATCAACATGGTTAAAAGCCGAAGCCAACCCGACAAATCTAACCTACTCAATGGAGGGATCCAGCAACAATGGATTTCGACAGATTATTCTCAAAGCTGCGCTCGAAGCCGTGCCAATGTTATCTGAAGAAAACTACTCTATCTGGAAGGACAAGATGACCATGCTACTCAAACTTAAAGGTATCAAGGAAGCTCTCAAAGACAATTCCAAGACCCTCAGCTCGATGGATGATATGGAAACTAGAGTAATTCTCCTCTCTTGAATTGATTCTATAACTCATAATAATGTCGTCAATCCATTGAACATCTCCTTTTCCCGACCCCTCTGGCAAACCATCAAAGAACAATTTTCTTCTTCTCAAACGGACAATCGAGCTCAAGTATTCAACGAGTTTCTTTATCATCAATTCAACCTGATTCTATCAATCTCTTCATTACCAAAACCAAGATATCTCTCAAGAAAATGATAGATGTTGGAATTGATCTCCCTGATGATATTCTATCCTACCTCATTCTCTTTAAATTTCCTCCTCCTCTTCATTCTCTTTGCCAACAAATAATGCACTCAGATAAAGCGGTTACAATGGATCTTGTCTTAAATCACCTCACTCAACTAAACAACAAATCCAGAGTCAAATCCAAGGAAACCAAATTTAATGACACAGCTCTTATCTTGTCATGCATTCCAAAGAAGCCTGTTCCCGCGGAGCAAAGATGTAGGAAAGGATCCCACAATCCATCGTCACCCAATCACCCAGCGGAAAAGTGCTGGCATCTTCATGAACACCTAGCTCCCAAATGATGGAAGGAATCACAAGCTTGTTGGAGAGCCTCACTCAACACAAATTCAAAAACCAAAGAAGTAGCACATTACGTGGCGCTTCTCACCACTTGGATAAAGGAATTCAACCCTCAAAATTGTATAATCCTAGACTCAGGCGCTTCTTGTCACATGTTCAATTCCCCCAATTTCTTCTGTCAGCTTGAGAATAATCCTGGTGAAGAATTCATCAGCACTGGAAAGGAAGGTGCGAAACTCCTCATCAAAGGAAAAGGGACCATCAAACTATCTTGGAAGAATTGGGTGGTTACTCTCTCTAATTGCCTTTTTGTCCCGGATTTATTGGTCAATCTCATCAGTCCCGGAGAGTTGATTACGACAAAAAGTTGCTCTCTTACCTCCGCTCAAAACCAATTCCATCTTTCCACTAACTTGCAACGTGCTTTCTCTGGATTCATCCAAGAGAATCTGTTCATTCTTAATTCTCCCTCTTGTATTGGTAACAACCTCAAATTCTGTCACCTCACTCTGAAAAATGCAAATCTTGACAACATCAACCACCTTCACCAATCATTTGGACTTGCAAGTCCATACCGTCTCAAAAATCTTTTTCCCACTCTTTCAAACAAAATTATCTCCAACTATCAATGCAAAGATTGCGTATTTTCAAAGATTTCCAAATCTCCCTTCAAAAGCACGTCTACTTCTGCTTCCAAACCTTTTGAAAAACTTCATATTGATTTGATTGGTCCAACCAATCCTTCCTCTAGAAATGATATGAACTATATTATGACTATTATTGACAACTTCTCTGGTTATATTTCTGCAATACCTCTTCAAAACAAATCCGACGCGTGTCAACAGCTCAAAATTATCCTAAATAATGAAAAACAAAAACAAAACTGCTTCCCTGCTACTATCTGTACTGATGGAGGCAGGGAATTCACTTCTTCAGAACTCAAAGACTTTCTTAAAACTAACGCAATCCAACACTTGATTTCAGAACCGTATCACCACGAACACAACGGAAAGGTTGAGAGGGCAAACCGTACTCTTACCAAATCCATCAGAGCCACCCTCCAAAGCTCTAAACTACCACTAAATTCATGGGCTGAAGTCGCCAATTCAGCATGTCTTGCCTTGAATCATATTCCTAAGGCTCCTAACGCTCTCTCTCCCTATCATCTCTTCATCGGCAAAACTCTTCCTATCAGCTTTTTCCACCCCATAGGATCCAAGGTAGTATACCTCAACAATAGAATTAATTGTGGCAAAAAATTCAAAGATAGAGGACTACCAGGTACCATTGTGGGTTACAACCCCAATTTTTTATCTTATCGAATAATGAAACCTGACAGTTCCATTATTTCCAAAAAGCACGTCAAGATACTAAAAATCAACTCTCAATCAAAGAATGCAGTAAACTCGAATCCCACCAATGAATCCTTACAAATCAGAATCAATGATGATTTACCAATACTGACTTCAAATCCTTCTGTCAACACCAACAATCCGGATCCAATATCTGAAGATTCTCTTTCCTCCAATACTCTTTCTCCTAGTACCTCTCCGTCCTCTCCTTCAACCAAAAAACCTAATATTTGTCCCTCTGACTCTGAATCAGGAATTTCCGAAGACTTGACGCATCAACTCATTCCTGGTTATTCTCTTCAAGATTGATCAGCTTTGAATCCTCCTCAACGGTATGGATATCATCACTACTATGTACCTAAATCCTTTGAACAAGCCAAAAGGTGTGCGGACGCTCTCAAGTGGGAAATGTCAATGGACAACAAACTCAATGGGATCTAAACACTCGAGGTCTGGGAAGATTATACTGGTCCAGCTCCCAAAAATCCTCTGAATACAACCTGGGTGTATCGCCTCAAAGACAACTGCCATGGAGACCCTCTTATCTACAAAAGCTGACTCTGCGTCCAAGGATTCAATCAAATTTACGGATTGGACTATCAAGACACTTTCTCACCAACTGGCAAGGCCGCATCCTTGCAAATAGCTCTACTTTTTGGTCTTTTTCATGCTCATCCTATTACGCAATTCAACGTGAAAAGCGCTTTCCTCCATGCTCCTCTGTCCAACAAGGTTATTATTTGAAGAACCAAAGGCTCTAAAAGGAAATTGGAGTTTCTTATCTTGCGAAAATCACTCTATGGCTTAAAACAAGCCCCCGCTAACGGGTTCCATACTCTAACTGCTTGGATTTGAGAACAGGGATTCCACAAATCAATCTCCGATCCCTGCTTATATATTCACTCTGGCTCAAACTCGGTCCACTTTTTCATGTTGAAAATCTAATTCTGGTTGGTCGCGGGGACAATTTCCAAAATAAATTCCTTGAAAGATTTCCCAATTCAAGTCATCACAAACCAAATACAATCTTGGGCATGAAATACAAATGTGTTGATAACGAAATACTCTTGTCTCAGCCAAAACATATTGAGCACGGGTTGGAAGAATTAAAGATGACAGACTGATCTTCCATTCCTCTTTCAGCCAATATCAACTTAACTCCGGCCTCTGAAAAAGATCATGAAGAATTCAAGTCTCTTAATATAAATTACAGATTGGCCGTATTCCTTATCAACTACATCGCGTGTCTCACCCATCCAGACCTCAGTTTTGAGGTTTCCAGTCTTGCCCAATTTTGTGAAAAACCAGGCATTAGCCATTGGAGGGAAGTCAAGAGATGTTGGAAATATCTCAACGCTACAAAAAATTTGAAACTTATCTTACATTTCAATCACGACAGCACTCAAATCAAATGTTACAGTGACGCCACTTGGAGTGACAATTTGGAAACAAGACGCTCACAATCCGGCCATCTTTCTCTCCTCTTCAATTCTCTCATTTCTTGGATCAGTTACAGACAGCGCAATTTAACTCATTCCACTAATGAAGCAGAACTCAACCCTCTTGCCGACTCCTTTCTGGAAGCCATATGGATGAGAAATTTGGTGGCTGAACTCTGGAAAAAGGATACTACTCCCAGTGTTCATTAAATAGACAATAAAGGTTTGTATGACAAACTCAAAAAGTTTGGATGTAACTCCAAAACTTGCCACATCAATATCAAAACTAAAGCTCTACGTGAAGAAATCAGTCTTGAAAATTTAATCATCAAGCTCACTCCAGCGACAAACATGAAAGCTGATGGACTTACAAAGGCGCTTCCTCTTTCATCTCTCTCCACTCTTCTTCAGTTAATAGATCCATCATTTACGGCTCCGACCCCAATCTCACAAGTCACGGGGGGTGTTAAATAATTTTCTGCTTCTCTACTACGGCTACGCTATTCTTAACTGTCACATCCACAATGGCACGGGAAATGGCGCGGGATACAGCACTTTCACAAATCTACTCTCTTCTTACACAACTTAGTCTCAGTTTCCCGGCTCTGGCCAGGGACTTGTTCCATCAGAGAATTGACCTCAACCATAATCCTTCACTGAATTCCAAACAACAACAACCTCTACCTCATGCCACTCATCTGTTGACTCCCAATCGTCTTCTCATCATCTAAACAAATATTTTCTCATCTTTTATCTTTTCTTCTTCTTCTATTATCTTTTCTGTTATTATGTTTATACTCTTTCTCAATTTGAATCTTATGCTCTTCAACTCCATTGTCATCATTCTCTGACTGGTAATACTGTCATCTATTGCCAAATCCTCAATTCTTGTTGACCTGATTATTGATATTCTTTCCTTTGAAGTTCCTCTTGTCGTGTTCCTCAAATATCTTCATCTTTCCTGATCCAGCTTGCTTCACCACCGCTCATCTCAGCCGTCTTTTGCTTGATGTTTGCTTCTTCATCTTTTTCTTTCTTAACTTCTTATTTTTCTTTCACCATTTTCTTACTGATGATTCTGCTGGCTTAGCCCTCTTTGTTCAATATCAATTAAAACAATTTGTCAGCCAATCAACAGCATCATGGTGCAATCCATTTTTCTTATAAATAATTTAGTCAGTTTGATGTTGAAAAATTATCTGGAAACCACATTCATTTCAATTATGTGTCTTATTGTTTTTTTCACTTTTTGCAAAAAACCAATCATTTTCTCACCACTAAATTCTGCAAAACCACTTAAAGGCCCCCAATGCGCCAGCATTTCTGGTATATGGAGGGCATAGTGGTGATTGGGTTGCACATTGATATCTTCAATAATTTTGCATGAAGTTTTGCAATATTGTTTGTAATGGACAGTAAAGGCATTGATTTCAATTGGTAAAACTGAATTTGCGCAAACCACAGATGTGCATTGGAAAAGGGCGCCAACATTCATGAGGATTTTTCCTCTCATTGAGCAAGTATTTATCTCAGATGGATTATGGGCAAAGACCTCAGGTAGAACAAGGGGAATGATGTACATAAAAACCAAGTGCCATTTATTTGCCTTCCATTTTCCAGCTTTCCTTTCTCCAAGGGGCTGTGGAGGTGGTTCAATTCCAGTCGGAAAGATGACATCTTTTTCAAAATGGATAAAAATTTTTATCTCATCTTCTTCCATACAGCCATTTTGATTTTCCAAGTCACTTTGAGTATTGAGATTTTCACTTGCACTTGAACTTTTAGCTTTGTTGTCAGTCCCTAAACAGATGTACTTTCCTTTGGGAAAGTCATCAACAGACTGGCGGGCATGTTTTTTTTGGATAGATTTTTCAACAAGGGCTTTGTCAAATCCCCATTGAATCCAAAAATGATGTTGAAGAATATTTTCAAGCCAATTATGCATTATTCCAATGGGATTATCCTTCACTGGGTGACAATACAAAATTTGATGCAGTTTGGAGTATCATACCCCTGTCTGTGCAAGAATCCTTCCCTTTTCATTCAATGTTGAAGCTTGGGATGATTTCAAATATGCCACAAGTGTTTTTTCTTGATTTCTGGGAGGTCCAAGTTCTAATTTTGAAATTTCTTTCTTGGTGCACTTTCACCATGCACAAAAAAAGTTTTCACTATGTGAAGCGTAACCTGAGACTTTATGAACACCTACTATATCTCCTTGAAGAGGGAGAAATCACAGTTGGACAGTTCTACCTTTGGGAAAACAGTAAGTTTTAATGGTTTTTCCAAAATTCAAATTCAACTAGATCATCAACTAATCCTTTGATCAAATGATTTATAGTGACAACTGATGGCAAAGCAGGACCAGGCGTTATTCCAGCTAAGTACATCCAGCAAAGTTTGTTTCTTTGGGATGGCAATAGATTGAGGCAATTGAGAGAAATAAGACCAAGAGACTGCTGTTTTCCAGCAAGTTTATTCCCACGTGGATTAAACCAGTCAGTGAATAGTGAAAACATAAGATTCAGGGGATCTTTCTATCCTTGTTTTTGAGGCCAAGCAAAGTTGTTCCAGGCAGAAGACTGTTGGATATTAGTGTTGAGAGTAAATCTCCATAAATCATCTATTTGAAATCTCCGCGGGGCTTCCAATCATGTCACCCGCCTATCACAACACTTTCACAATCACCCTAATTGACTCTTATTCCTTCAGCTCATCCATTCCGACTCATCACTCCCCTTTCTTCATTCCTTTCTTCATTCATTCCATTCTTCACCGCTAAACTCCCCATTCCTTCCCACTCCTCACCTCATCGCTCCAATCCTTCCATCCAGTCCTCTCTTACCATCTCTTCTCCTCCGCTACTCACTCCAAATCTCTTCTTATCTATTTCGCTACCCACAATTCTACTCCACCCGCTCTTTCCTTCTCTCACATTTCTTTCCATTTTGATCCTACAATTTCAAATCCTCAATTCTCAAATTCAAATTCAATTACTTGACTCTCAATCCACAACTATCCCTCTCTCAATTGATATCCTTGATACCACTCGCTCAACGCTCAACCTTTGATTCACATTGCTAACATTGCTCATCTCAAAATAATTGATTTCCTCTTCCTGTCTTGTTCACTTGTGAGATTGTTCCTATCTCAAAACTATTTATCTATTACTTACTCATCTCCACTCTATCTTTTTAGCCTGTCATCTCTTCCTGTCATTTTCATTCTTAGTCCTGATTCTAAAATCACATTACTGTTGTCCTCAGAGTGAGATATTTCTTTTGTCATTCATTTCTTTTTTTTATTTTCTGTTACTCCTGTTGAAACTCTTCATTGAGTCTGTTGGTTCAGGTAATACAAAATATTTTAAGCTCTTCACAGTTAAAAGCCAAATACAAACTCAAACCAATTGCTCGAACTATCAATGGCTTCGCCTGGACCAGCAGATCTCAATGCCTCACTTCTCAAGACGCTTACGGACTCCATCCCCACTCTCACGGAGTCGAATTTCTTGCTATGGCGCTCCAAACTCATTACAATATTTGCTCTCAAGGGGATCGCTAATTGGCTGCAATCTTCCAAACCCAAGAAGTGCCCTGTCGACGTGAATCTGGAGCTTGTTGGGTACATTCTTGCTAAACTGGACAACAGGACCTATATCAACTGTGTCAAGGACTTTCATCTGACAAATGGTATTGAATTGTGGAAATCTATCAACAAATTTTATGCCTCTTTGCAAACGGCAAACCGATTGCGAGTATTCTTTAATTTTTTGAATCTCCAATTTGATACGAAATTTTTTGATAAATTCATCACGGAAGTGAAGGCCTGTCTTCTTCAAATCTCCAAGATAGGAATTCGAATGGATGACAACATAATCGCTTATCTAATTTTATATAAATTTCCTCCCCAAATCGAAAATCTCAAAACAACCATTACACGTTTGCTCGGAGAATCAAAAATTGATGGCGACCTTGTACTCAGGCACTTAAATCAGATTAAAAACAAAGTAGCGGCCGGCACCTATGCCTCCGCCATGATGAACAACTCAACTAGACAGGAAGTGATCAAGTGTAAGCCTAAGTGGCATAATCCCCAATTGTCTCACCCCAAAAGCTTGTGTTGGTGGCTGTATCCGCACCTAAGACCAGGGAACAATCAAAGCTCAAGTGACAGCAACAACTCTTCAAAACCGCCCAAAGCAAAATCCGCCTTGGCAAATCTGTCCTACACTTTTGCAATGACCAACTCTTGGCGACTAACCAAGGACTACATAATCTTGGACTCAGGGGCGTCACAATCGATGTTTAACTCAACGGAATTCTTTCTTGACCTTAAGGAGGACGACATGGAGATCCAAACTGGAAAGGAGATCACGTCGTTGACAGCCAAAGGTGTTGGGACCGCAAAAATCTTATCGGACAACTGCTCCGTGCTGCTCAACAACTCTCTCTTTGTTACTCATTTAGCTGTGAATCTGGTCTCTCTAGGTCGGCTGCTTAATAAGGGTTGCTCTCTCCATCAATCAGGTCCAACTGGGTTTGCAGTCAAATTCAAAGATGTTACTATTCTCTTTGGTCGGATTGAAGACAACCTCCTTGTCATCACAGATTTCTTTCTCCCTCAGTCGGAGCTGGCTTACTCCTTCATCAGTCTGTCTACCATTCATAAACGCTTTGGACATATCAATTCGGATCAAGCTAAACTCGTCTCAAAAGACTTCCCTAGGATTAAGTGGGAAAGTCATCCTTGTGAATCATGCGCTCTTGGAAAGATTCATTGATCATCTTTCTCAAATCACATCTCCCCAGAATCCAAACCATTTGCCCGAGTTCATGCTGATGTCTGCGGGCCAATTAGTCCAATCTCTAAGAATGGAAACCGATATTTTCTTCTCCTCACCAATGAATTCTCCCGCTTCAAAATCTGTCTCCCAATCAAACACAAATCCAAAGTCGCGGATGAAGTGATCAAATTCATCAAAATCCACTCCAATAAATTCGGCTATCAACTCAAATATTTTAACTCCAACAACGGGGGTGAATTTGTTAATTCTAGATTGGCCACATTCTTCACTGACTTATGAATTGAGCATACCACCTCCAAGCCTTATACACCGCAACACAATCCAATTTCCAAACGTGGTAATCAAACACTTGTTGAATCAACAAGAACGACCCTCATTGACATGGCCATCCCTGTCAACCTGTGGGACAAAATTCTAGTTGGTTGCAGCGAAGTTCTCAATCTTGTTCCCTCCAAAGTGTCAAAACAAAGCCCGTCCGAGCTATCGCGTGGGGTAAAACCCCAACTCAATTTGGTCCGTACGCTAGGCTCAAAGACTATTGTTCTCAACCTGCAAAATAATCTCAGAAAATTTGAAAAGAAAGGTTGGGAAGGTATACTTGTAGGCCACAATCTGCATCTTAACTCCTACCAAATTTTCATCCCTGAACTCGGAGAGACTGTTCGCTCAAAGCATGTCAAAATCTTTGAGGGCATGAAATTAACTGACAATCCTACCTCTTTTGATTGCCCATTTGAATCTATTCTCAATGCCGACCCTGATCTTCTTGATATACTTTCCTCTAATACTTCTAAACCCGAACCTTTTGCTCCGCTTGACTCAACCTCTTCTTCATCTACCGAACCCCAACAGAACTCACTTGAAACCTCTGACCCCAACATAACCAAAAACTTGTCCAAAAACAATCAGTCCCAATCAGAGTCGTCAGACAAAAACGATGTCTTGAATCAATTGGCTCCACCTGTCCGAAACCTAAGAGATTGATCCACTATCCAACCACCAAAGCAATACGGCTTCTTATCCAGAGCAATCCCTAAAAACTATGATGAAGTGAAGCGTTCGCCCGACCGCAAAAATTGGATAAACGTCATGAAGAAAGAACTTGGCGGCATTGAGTTGATGAAAGTCTGGTCCGGATGCTACACTCTGCCGGAAGGAAAAAGGGCACTCTCCACAGTCTGGGTCTATCGATTAAAAACCAAACCCGATGGAGATGGACTCATCTTCAAAGCAAGACTGTGTGTGCAAGGCTTTTGTCAGCTTGAATTCCTTGATTATGGCGAAACCTACGCTCCCACTGGCCAGATAACAACTCTTTGCACTATACTCGTATATGCCTATCATCATGGTCTTCCTGTCACTCAAATGGACATTAAATCAGCTTTCCTGCATGCCAAACTAGACAAGGACATCTATATCAAATCACCTCCCGGCTATGATACACCTTTTCCCTACCGGAAGTTAAACAAAGCCCTATAAGGATTAAAACAAGCTCCTAAATCCTGGTTTGACACTCTCAAGAATTTGATCCTCAGTCAAAATTTCATCATCTCCTCCTCAGATCCGTGTCTCTTTATCAATCAATCCACTCAAGTCTACATTTTTTGTTACGTTGACAATCTTGTGATTATCGGCGACTCGAGCAACTTCAGAAAGGAACTACAATCTTGCTTCTCAATATTGCATGAAGGACCTTTATCTAAAATTCTTGGAAACTACATAGTAGATTCTCCATCTGGACCTTGCCTTCATCAACCATCTCACGTGGACACTGCCCTATCCGAGTTAGGGCTCATCGACTCAAAGCCCATTAACACCCCAGTGACTCCAAACGTAATCCTCAAACCCGCTACCAATCAAGATGCCTCCAATTTTACATCACTCAACATCAACTACCAATCATCCACTGGATTTCTCAATTTCATTGCCACCAGAACCAGGCCCAATCTCTCGTATGCAGTATCTTCATTATCTTGCTTCAATGCCAAACCCGGTATGTCTCATTGGATCAAAGCAAAACACGCCTGGCGATAAGGCAAGACAACGCGCAACTTGGGTTTTTGTCTCAAAAAAGACTTGTTTGATTATGATCTTGAAACATGGAGTGATTCCGACGGTGGAAACAAACCAGTCTCAAGAAGAAGTCACACCGGCTACCTAATACTTCTCTATGGCTGTGCAGTATCCTGGCACAGCAAAATGCAATCAACAGTCTCACTCTCATCGACTGAAGGCGAACTCAAATCGCTTGTACTGGCAACTCAAGAGAAAATCTGGATAACGAATTTACTGAAAGAACTCAACCCTTCAATTTCTCTTACTTACTGTTCGCATATCGACAATAAGGCCCTTAATGATCTCATCAACTTTGAATCGCATTGCAACGCACTCAAGCATGTGGATATACAAGTCAAATGGCTTCGAGAACAAAAATCATCAAAGGTCCTTGTTACTGACCTTGTGAATTCAGAAGCTATGCTAGCGGATGCCTTAACAAAACCGGCCATCAAACCCTCCATCAAAAATCTTACTTCTGCTATCCTACAATCTCTCAATTGAACACGGCAGCATGTTGAGATTAAATCTCCATAAATCATCTATTTGAAATCTCCGCGGGGCTTCCAATCATGTCACCCGCCTATCACAACACTTTCACAATCACCCTCATTGACTCTTATTCCTTCAGCTCATCCATTCCGACTCATCACTCCCCTTTCTTCATTCCTTTCTTCATTCATTCCATTCTTCACCGCTAAACTCCCCATTCCTTCCCACTCCTCACCTCATCGCTCCAATCCTTCCATCCAGTCCTCTCTTACCATCTCCTCTCCTCCGCTACTCACTCCAAATCTCTTCTTATCTATTTCGCTACCTACAATTCTACTCCACCCGCTCTTTCCTTCTCTCACATTTCTTTCCATTTTGATCCTACAATTTCAAATCCTCAATTCTCAAATTCAAATTCAATTACTCGACTCTCGATCCACAACTATCCCTCTCTCAATCGATAACCTCAATACAACTTGCTCAACGCTCAACCTTTGATTCACATTGCTAACATTTCTCATCTCAAAATAATTGATTTCCTCTTCCTGTCTTGTTCACTTGTGAGATTGTTCCTATCTCAAAACTATTTATCTATTACTTACTCATCTCCACTCTATCTTTTTAGCCTGTCATCTCTTCCTGTCATTTTCATTCTTAGTCCTGATTCTAAAATCACATTACTGTTGTCCTCAGAGTGAGATATTTCTTTTGTCATTCATTTCTTTTTTTTATTTTCTGTTACTCCTGTTGAAACTCTTCATTTAGTCTGTTGGTTCAGGTAATACAAAATATTTTAAACTCTTCAATTAGTTATTCTTTGCTTATCAGAGTGGCTGAGAAGTGACTTCCATTCAGATATATCTTCTTCAATCCCTTCTTTACTTAGAAACCATTCTAAACATTCTAGAAGTGGCTGTGTAACATAAAGCAATACAGGTTGCAAATAGGTTTCTTCCAGCTGATTTTTGTAGCAACATGGATCATGTTGAGTGCCACCCAATTCAGTTGTTGATTGAAATCAAGTATATGTCTTGAATAGGCTTTCTGAACACAATTGAGCTCATGGTGTTTCCTGATAGGTACATTTTGTGGGCAATTCCAAAATGGTGTACAGTGAGAAACAAGAGGGACAGAAAACTGATTGGTGCAGTACAGGTTCAATGCAAAGATTTTGACTCATTATTTTGATCTCTTTTGGGATTTTGTTTCCAATTTGATTGCCCATTATGTTCATAATCTTCAGGAGGAAAGTTTGAGAAAGTTGGCAGTTTCTCCGGCTAACACCACAGCATAGATGCAACCACACTAGAAAGATATAAACCAAGGAGGGCACCGAAGAGAGAATGTTTTAGAATTTAAGCATGCTTTTTTTGCATTTAGAGATGAGGTACTAACAGTTGGATTTGGCTTGATTTGAGAAATCTAAATTGGAATTGGATAAGCTTGACAAATCATCTGAATCTTCAGATAGTTCGGTGTCTGAGGGTTCAGAGATTTCAGGCTGTTGGAATGTAAGGTTTTATTTTTGATGCTTGTGTCGGTTGCGTCTGGAGATCATTTGTCCCGTAATTTGTTGGCCATTGATGTCGATAAAAGAGAGGATCGAGCACTTTGAACAAGTGCTAAGTTCCATTTTGAGCGTTCCATGTATCAGAGTTGAGGACAAGTGTTGGACATTCACCTCTCATGAAGATGGTGGGGGAAGGCTGTGCGGCGGGACTGTTTCAGCGACAACTGCCCGTGTCGCATGCCAATTGTGTACCTGTGCGACACCTAAAGCATGCATGCAACATGCAATATGTCGCCGCAATTTTGTGCGACTGGGTGTCGCACAAAAGAATGCGACACTGTAAACCACCTCGTGTGATCTCTTGCCTGGCAACTATGACTGATTTCTTCATGAACACTTTCGTCACCTTTGATGCGGTTATGACTAAATGCAGCATTGAGATCGGGTTCTAATGAGGTACCTGCGACTTAATGTAAAAGCGCTCAATTCCTTGCAGAGCACCCTTATGCTCAAAGAAAACCAATATAGTTACTTTTATCCTTCGATTGAATTGGTCACTAGCTTGGGAAGTGTCCCGGTCGAGTTAGGCTAGCATACTGCACGACAGGCCAGAAGCTTCATTTAACGCTGGCACGGGTCAATCAACTTAGCCTAGTGGAAACATTACTGCTGCTAGATTGAAACAATGGAGGGAGGGGGTAGAATTGGTCTTTTTGATTGATTCTCGATTCCTGCCTTGTTTTGGTGCCTTGGGTACCGGTGACTTCAACTTGAGCCGGTAGCGAGGTTATGAATTCAGTCCCCACAAGAGACCCGAATTTTTACTTGGGCACCGGTTGTCGTTTAGGCATGGTTTGCGCCCGGTGTGAGCAACCAATGTATCTTGTCAAGGCGCGTTGTGCGGTCTGAAACCAGGAATGTCATTTTTGATCACCAAAGAATTAGCTTTAAGTCTTTCAGCCCCACCCTTCGGCTACCAAGACTCCTTAACAATGGCAGTTGAGTGGAAACTCATGTAAAAAATCCTTCATGGTCTCAGGTAGCGATAAAGCTATAAAAACCACAACTCTTTCGGCTCTTGGGTTGTTTCGCCCATCAAAATCATACACCAGCCCTTCTCTCCAATTATATGCCAGAGTAGCCTGTGGCCCTGTTATTTTTTCCTACAATTTTGGCAAAGTAGACCTTTTGCTCCATTCCAATCGTATCCTTACAACTGAAGCAAAAATAATTAAGTATTATTTAACTTAAATTGAAAAAAACGATAAAGAACTAGAATAATAGTATAGTAACATTGCCACGATGATTTCGATTTCTAATTGGACTTTTTTCGTCGCCTTGGCTTTCCAAATCCATGGGAGCCTAGCTTATCCAGTCGACAACGTCCATCATTCGATGCTCTACCCTCGTCAAGAAAGTGGGGAAATAAACAAAGTGAAGCTGGAAAAGGATGCAAACAGGTTGTTTGATCTAATGGTCAACTTGGGAAAGAACTTGGAAGAGGTTACCAATTTAGCAGCCAACTCCAACGAAGTCCAGTCTCATAGCAAAGAAGTTGTAGCGAGTTTACCGGAGATGTCGACCTTGAGAAAGCAACTACTGACTCAAGCTGACAAAAAGAACGCCGAGATGGAGAAGTGGGTGACTGAGGCGGACACTGCAAGTGAAAAAATGACGTGAGTGAAAAGTCTCGTGACATCGAGTAAAGCGCTCTAGGAGGTCTAATTATGATCATTGATGGGTTCACGAAAAAAAGTCAGGCATTGAAAGACATCAGTTCAAAGGCTGATGACGCCAAGTAGGTTGACGGACATTCCTTATGCATCACTCGGTCGTAACTTCGATGGTGCTGATCAAACTGCTTATCTACGAAATAATAATTAGTGTCCTCAAGAAAAATTTCATAGATTTGGGATCCACGTTCAAGACTATCACAACTGGTAAGAAGGAATCGGACTCACACTAATTTGACATGCATCGAGTGACTAATATTGTCCCACAACCGAACAGCCGGTGAAGAGATGTTCGCCGTTCTCTTCCCAACAGATCAATCAGCACAGGCAGGTCAGCAGAACGCTAGCGCAAATCCAGCATCCCAAGCCGCTCAGCCGGAGGCGGGAGCAGCTTTAAAACCTCAAGAAGCTCCAAAGTCGCGGGAAGCCCCCAAGCCGGAGCAAGCAGCCCTTCCAAAGGTTGAGGAAGCTTCAAAGTCAGAGCAAGCTGCTGCTCCTCAGGCTCAAGAGGGAGCAGCCCCAAAATCAGAAGAAGCAAAGCCTGAGGCTCAACCACAAAATGGAGAACCCCCCAAAGCTGAGCAGGAGAATGCACCAGCTCAACAGTCTACTGCCCCTGCTCAATCGGCAGCTCAATCCACTGAAGGTCAAGCCCCTCAAAGCCAAGCCAATGATGCCAATGCACTCAAACTTGCCGAAGAGGCCGTGGCATCAGTTGCTCTTCCAGAAGCTTGATTATTATTTGATGACAAGAAGTTGTTGAAAGTGGATGTTTTATGTAACCGTACTATTACTTTGGGGATGGTTGCCAAAGTAGAAGATTTAAAATGAATGTATGAATTATATGGATTATTGCTCTATTTCATCATCCTTAATAGTAAGTAAAGAAATTAAATAAAACAGAGCCAAAACAGAACTGGATAAACCAAATAAATAAAACACAGGGGTAAGTTCATGTCTTTGTGACGCAAAAACAAAGCAAAAAAGGCAGATATGACATGAATTTGTCCAAAAAAGGGTAAATTTCTTAGAATAACAATAAATTCATACTTTTGGGGTAAATTCAGACCTTGGGGGAAAGCTTTCACATTCTAGGAAGGCCTTTGAGCTCAATTTCAATTTGAAAAACAAACAAACAAAACCTTTAAAAAATTTATTTCCATTCAAATATGGTTTTCAAAACATTCCCAGCAAGGGAAAGTTATTTCCCTGCTGTGGCTCCAGCATGTGGGAATTGATTTAAGATAGCCAGACCCTGCTCAAAATATTTTGAGATAACTCTAAGTCCTCTTCCACAGTCAAAATTTCTGCCTCCAAATTGCTTTCTTTCCTTTTGGAAATTGTGCTACCTTCTCTATTCCACAACTCTCTCTTCAAAAACAGGGTAGTATTGGATCACACCCCAAAACCTTGCCCTCTAAGACTAAGGACAATCAAAAATGGTTGGTTGAACTTGGAACTTACTTTCAAACCCACAATCCACAGGTATTAAAGAAAAGTAAGGACCATTTTTCTCCTTTGTGATAAAATACTCCAATGGTATGATTTGATGACATGATAAGATAATCCACCTGCCATTTAAAGGCATAACTTCCTTCAATGTTAATTAAAAAAGGAATGAATAAACCTTATCCCATAACTCATATTGTGACCATCACCAATCCCATATCCCATACAATCACCATCACCATCACCACCATCACCATCATCAACCACCACCATTACCCTGGACCATTCACCATCATCAACACATACTTTTAACCATGACCCAATCCAATAAAACATACTTTTGACCATCCACCACCACCATTATTTACACAATAACCCATACCTTTGAACATCATCACCATGTCCCCATAACTTGAACATCACCAAACATCACCACATACCTTGACCAGCATCAATCATCATCACCATCAATCATCATCACCTACCTCATCAATCATCATCATCACCTTACCTTGCTCATCATCATCCATCATCACCACCACCTACCTTGACCATCATCAATCATCATCAGCTACCTTGAACATCATCATCCATCATCACCACCTACCTTGACCATCATCAACCATCATCATCACCTATCATCATCCACCTCCATCACCCTCAGTTATCAACTATTGGCTCAACCATTTTGACCTTTTTTCAAATAATCACCTGTAACATCAAAGGAGTATTCATCAGTAACCAATCAAACAAGGTAAAGGATATTTATTAAAGGATAAGACAAGACAAAAGATTCTTCCCTTACTCAGCTTCTATAGCCTCAGTCAACTATACTCTCCACCATTTCTTCCTTATCAAGCTTCAATACATTTTATGCTAGGTCTGATAGAGACTACTATAGTAGCAACTCTATCTGAAAAATCAGCCACCAATCTCTTGTCTTTTATTTCTGTGAGAACACTATAGTAATTAGAGGGGCAGGAAATTCAAAACCACCCTTAGTATTCATCTATCTTATCAGTAGTTGTAGTACTAAATTCCCCCTCAAGTGACTGCCAGCAAGCTATTTGCTAAACTTTACCCAATCCCAAAGGAGTCTCCAAAGCTCCTCCTCCACTGCCACTGTGGCCAGCTCCTCCTCTTCCGCCACCGCATGCCCCTACTCCTCCAAGACCAGCTCCTCCTCTGGTTTTATCTCCACTGCCCCAATCACCATCACCTGAGCCTGCGCGCGCCATCTCCCGTGGTGATCAAGTTGTCACTGGAACCTGTGGCTGCTGAAACCCCTCTGGCCACAACTCCCAATATCCTGCAGATACCTCTAGTTCTGGCACTTCCCTTGGCAAGGTTTGATGCAATGGTGAAAAACGCGGACAAACTACTCTGACAATTTCTAGTGGTTCCCTACGCGCACACTGCCAATGCGCAACGCAAGGTCTTGGTGGCTTTCCAATCCCTAGCCGCAGCGGATTGCGGGGACGCGGAGGAAGTGATGAGGACTTGGCTGACTTAGGGGGATTGCCCCCCCCTTTATCTTCCTTTCTTTCATCTTGTATCCTTCCCGGCGCCTATGCAAAGGAAAGGACTTTTGCTGCGGGATCCTGAGTAGCCTTTGGGCTTTGTGAGAAGCTTTGAGAGAAATAAGAGCTGCACTTTGAGAGAAACCCCCAAGAGTGAGAAATACGCGCCACTGAGAGTATCCAGCAAGAGAGAACATCTGCGCTTTTGAGAGCATCCGGTGAGAGTGAGGAGTATCCACTCAAGGTACCTGGATTGCCCCAGAAAAACTGCCACACAGTTCCCTGTACCCATTTACAGAACAGAGAGATTACAAAGAAAACAAGCCGCACGCGCACAACCTTGAGAGAGAAAAAGAAAAAGAATCCGCCCAAACCCATTTGCACCTTCCATCTAAAAGATAACAAAGAAAACTTAAAAAGATTTTTTTTAAGCACCAACCCATTACCAAGCTGGCGACTTGCTCTTAAACCCACATCCATTCCACTCCCGGCGCTTTCCTAGTTCCCTGAATCATCCGTTGGAAATTTTCCATGCGTTTGCTTTGGGAATGCGGGGCTCTTCCTTGTGTCTGCGGACCCAGCTTTGCGCCCTGACTGTACCTAAAAGAAACCATCCCTAGCCAGAAATAATCCAAAAAGCCAATCCAGAGAGAAGAAAATAAGAAAACAAACATTCTGGGGTGTCTAGTTATTCTGGCTGTGAACCGGCTAGAACACCCCCTCACCAAATCCAATCATATCCCCTATTCATCCATTGTTCCCCCTCCAACTTGGCTGCTGTCCCCAGCAGTCTGCAGTCATTTACTCTGCCGGGTGCAAAGCGCACGCCTGGGTTCATCCTTGGAAGAAGGATCTGCGCTTTTTTGCCCTTTGCTATCCAAACCAGCCATCTTGTCAAATGAAGTTGAGCCCCACGCAAAGAACCATTTCATGTGCAAAGCCGCGGCCTTTGGTTTGATCCAAGTTCAATCCAATTCCTCCAACTGGTAGATACCTCTGGTGAACTTATACAGAACGCAGAAAGGCCTGTTCCATTGATTAGAAAACAGCTTCCCCCATTGAGTTTCCAGGCGCCTGTTGTAAAGCAGAACTAAGTCCCCCTTCTGCAACGGATCCTGGAGTTGATTCATGCAGCGCTTGTCCAAGTACCGGACAGACTTTGTGTGGGTTTCCTTCAGTCTTCCAGCTGCTTTCTCTGGCATCTTGTCCTGTTGCAGGAGTTGCTTGGCGCAGGCCTTGACTAGATCCGCTGCTGTCTTAACCTTCCACCAATCAATACCCAGAAAGTTTTCCAGCTCAATTTCAATTGGAAGCACGGGTTTCTGCCCAAATAGCAGCTTGTACAGCAAATAACCCGTTGATATTTTTACCAAAATCCAATCTGGAAAAGAATACTGGAAGGGTTTCCTGCCACCGCTTACCATCCTTGCCGCACATCTTCACCATTGCATCCTTGATTGGCTGGTGACCACGCTTGATCATCCCCGTGCCTTCCGGATAGTACTCTGTCACTTGCCCAACCTTTGCTCCGCAAATTTGCACTA
Organism: Puccinia polysora; assembly: GCA_025617555.3. Taxonomy (NCBI): domain Eukaryota; kingdom Fungi; phylum Basidiomycota; class Pucciniomycetes; order Pucciniales; family Pucciniaceae; genus Puccinia; species Puccinia polysora. The sequence goes on from CM062618.1 coordinate 7,878,363, forward strand.
ACTCTGCCAAACGTCCCTGGAACTCTGCAACCCCATCAACTGTTACCAGCCGCACTGATCTGTAGCGCGCAAACCAATCTTCCTCCAGAAACTGCCCAACTTTCTCCGCCAAAAGCTTCACCAAAAGCTGCGCTTCCACCAATCCTGACAGATTGTCCTGCGCAAAAAGGACGTATGCCAACTTACCTGCCTTGATGTGCACAAAATCCAGAGAAACCTGCCCAAGCAAGGCATCCTCTCCAGTGGGGATACCTTCTTTTCAAGTTAATGTTGCGCTCCACTTCTGACACTCTTTGCACAACCATACCCACTCCTGCACTGCACGTACTACCCCCAGCAACCAGAACCTTTCCTGCACCCGCTTCTGCGTTTCAAGCTTGCCACAATGACCAAGATTGTCATGCAGACTTCCTAAAATTACCTCCTGATACGCCCTTGACGTGCTGACCACAAGCGGTACCGGTGCGCTCCGCCGCCACAGCTGTCTTCCCTGCAGGTAGAAATTTCCCATTCTCTGCCAAATCCATTAAATGATCTTGGCTGGCGTGTCATCCGGAAACCAAAGATCCCGCAAATACAAACTGAGGACTGGGTACCTTCTGGATTCCTGGAGCCAAAGTTGCACACCTACTTCCACCACCCCTACCTTAACCATTGGGGCCTCCACATCTAATGGTTTGGCGCCTTTGTAGAGATCATCCCGCGGGTACCAAGACAGTGTGTCCAGCATTTTAAAGGCCTTCCCTGGAACATGCACCACCTTGAAAGAGAATAACTGAAGGAATGCAACCCGCCTGGTCATAGGCGCGTTTGGCAGTGTTGGCAAATTGATCATCCACGCCAGCCCGTTTGCATCCACCAGAAGCTTCAAGTGAATCCCCCATAGAAAATGCTGCAACCTCCCCATGATCTTAGTGACCCTGCAAATTTCCAACTTTGGCTGTGAGTACCAGCTCTCTGTTGGGGTAAACTTAACGTACTTGTAAAGAACCGGACGGTCTTTCCTCTGATCCTCCTGGGTCAGCACCGCCCCAAGGCCAAGCTTGCTCAAATCCACAGCCAACTTAATTCCTCAGGCATCATAATCCAAGTCCCGCAGTACAATATTGCTCCCAACAATCTCCTTGAGTTTTTCAAGGGAAAAGTCACAGTTCAAACCCCATGTCCATTCTGCGCCCTTGCGCTTCAATGCCCGCAACAGGCTAGAAACCTTGGAAAACCGCTTGATGAACATCTGTACATAGCTACACAATCCCAAGAGCTGGAGAATGTGTGATACATTCTTTGGCGTTGGCCACTTGAGGACTGTGTTGCGTTTCTTTTCCGTGATACGCCTTCCGTTGGAAGCCATCACATGTCCCATAACCTCCAACGCGGGTATGCTGATGGCTAACTCTTTTCCCAACACCGTAAGCCCCGCTTCTTCAATCTGGAACATGATCCTCTCCAGAGTTCGCGCATACTCCCAGACAAATAGGCAAATTTATGGAGCTTCCATAAGTGTTTACCCTCTGTAATCTGTCTTTGGGCCTTTGATGCCCCCGTTGTTGATGAAAATCTATATCCCCTCCAGAATATTGTCCTTCAGAATCCAGGTCATCTGCACTGGGTAAACTGCAAAAAAGTTAGTTGAACCTTGCATCAGCCCCTGTAAGACTACAAACGGTGCTAGGCCGTGGCAGTTCTGTGGGAGGGAAAGGTGCTGTTTAGGCTGCCCTCCTGAGTGTTACAAAAATATTTAGATGTAACCAAGATCAAGGTCCACAACCTGGTAAATGAGGAATCAAGGAGTAGAGGATAAAGATGATAATAGTTCGGTAGCAATGGAACAGCACTATCTGAGACAAGATTATGCAGGGAAAACCTTGAACAAAAGAAGTTAAAGTCCTCTTAGAGTTCAAAGAACAAAAGCTGTTTTAAGTAACAACACCCACAAGCTAATAACTCAGGTCGTCAGCAGAAGATTGGGGATGATCAACTCAAACCCAAGCAACCTCCAGGTTCTCAATGAACCTGCCCAACTCTCCGCAATCAAGCGCTTGAAGGGTATCAGATAACTGAGGTTGGCTGTACAAGACAAAGCACAATGTTTAAGAAGCTCCAAAGCAAACAGTAACTGACTTTGAAGCAAGGATGACCTCAACACTTCTCAAGGGACTCAAGAATATGCTGGCATAATGCAACTTCAAAGAAAATAAAGGGAGGTATAACAGTCCAGGTCTTAATCTTAATAAGACCTCTTCAATTAATTGAGATTGGCTCCAGAAAGGTGATCAGGGATCAGGACCAGTATGGTTAGAGAAAGGGATCAAGGAGTGGTATAACACGCTCAAAAATTCCAACAGACAGAATTTTTCTTCAACCAGCAAGGCTATTGGTTGGTAATAAGGATCAGGCCACAGAGGGGCAAAGACTAAGGGTCAAAAATGGATCAGGGGGAAATCAGAGATATACCCAGGATAAGGATCAGGATTCAATTTCTTGATAATGGGGGGACACAAGCACAAACCCCTTATGGATCAATTTCTATGATGATGTGATGATGATCTGATGTCTGCCCCCCTCCTTTTATAGACAAGAGGCCTGTGGACTATTTACAAGAGAGATTTACCAATGGGAGCGGAATTTTTTTTTTTCAAGGATCAAGATCATGAGAAAACAAAAGAAAGAAGAAAAAAAAAGAAAAAAAAAGAAAAAAACAGTTACTTGGAGAAAAAGAAACCCAAAGAGGGACGCCCGCGGGAATCCTGATGGGCCTGGGCAACTGCCAAGGCCACAGATGACAGCCTGCAGGTGTCTGACGGGCATGGGCGACTGCCGAGCCCACGGACGACCGCCAGCAGGTGTCCGATGGGCACCGGCAATGTAAGAGACCTGCGGACGACCGCAAGCTAGGAGGGGAGGAAGAGAGAGGTTTGAAGGCCGCTCAATATGGCCGGTTGAGGTATAACAAGGAGTGGGGCAAGGGTGAAGAGTTTCAAGATTAGATTGATAGAACAATCCATGACTGGACGGTGGTAACGATCCTGCGACGTCAGACTGGAGGCAACCATGAGGGTGGAAGGAGGACCATGCTTGTCAAAGATGATGGCTAGGAGCATGAGACACGCCAAGCCCATCAAAGCTTGACGAGTCATGGATCTGGCGACAGACTTCAGTGTTGGCAGCCATAGTTTATGGTGAGAATGATTGATGAGCCTCATTGATAGGAAGGTGATCCAAGGTTTGAGAGGCCCAATTCGTTATCAAGTTGACTCTTTGGCTGCAATGAAACATCCCAGGATGAGCTGGAGGTGGGAGGAACTGGTTGAGGAGATGGATTGATGGAAGTGCATTGCAGGGGTTGAGGACCTGGTAGCAATGAGGATGGCGATGGCAATGGTTTTTTTTGATAATGATACCTATGCATGATGATAAGGAAAACATTACAAGCTCTTCACTGGCCAGGGTGTCCAGGATGGGGCACCACACCGCATCAGTTGCATCCTGCCCAATCCGGTTTCAAAGGAAGTCATCAAAGGCAAACTCCAATTTAGTTTGTGCTGATTGTATCCGCCCATCACATCCACCAGCCCCTAGAACGCAAGCCCTGCCATAGATTCCAGAGACTTGTCCAAGCACAGAGGTTGTCCCGCTTCTTGGATTGTAAACAAATTGAGCCACTGCAGATCATGAACAATCCATAATGACTTCCCTTCCTGCTAAACCACCACAAAGATTGGGCTTGAGTAACTTGATTTTGATTTATTGTAAAGGCCCATCCCCACATGCTGACCCACCAGCTCCAAGAAGGGTCCACAAACCGTCTGCGGAATCAGAATTGGCTTGATCTGCCAAGGTTCATGCGGAAACGTTGGAATCACATAAGGCTCTCCTATCTTGCTCTTTAACAGTCCCTGCTCTTCAGGTTCAAACGCGAATGCTCTTTCCCAGAGGATGAGTACCAATGTCAGAAAATCCCATTCCTCTGCGCTTAACCAGCCTGGATGTCCAAGGTTAAGGGCCGCAACCCCCCCATCTGTAATCTTCTCTGATCACATTACCCATCCTGACACCTTCAGCGGAGATTTCCAAGGTTCCAGAAACCAAGGGATTGGTTGCAGTGGTCCTTTCAGATTCTGCGGCATCACTTTGTTCCAAGGAGAGACCTTTTGGGCAACTGGCTTATACTTCCCAACATTGAAACATGCCATCCCCATGCATCCTTTACCATAGGTCCTAGTCAAAACCAAACCATGGCTTTTGCCTTTGCTCACAAGTGTGGCAAAATGATAGTGTTTTTGTGAAGTACCTCCCAGCAAGGCCCACTGAGGAAAGGAACTCACTTCCAGCGCTTGCGCATCCCGCTCTTCCTCACTTCTTCCCACCTGCTCCTCACTGGTTGACCGCCTGCACAAAGCCGGATCTTTCTTCATGCAGTGACCTTGGACAACTAGTCAAAATCCACCTCCAGACCACCCTTGCAAACCAACTCCGTGCCAGGGTCCTCCTCCTCCTCTCTTGCCAAATCCCGCATCCAATTTCCCAACCCTTGATTGCAGATTGTGGTTTCTAATTTCCCACCGGACAAATCTTCCACCGTCAATGCTTCTGTCCCCGCCTCTGGATCAAATGTCATTCATGCTTGGAACCCAAACATAAATGGCTGTCCTAAAATAGAATCCCTTAAATCAACCAATAGAAAAGAAAGTGGTTTACAGAGCCTTGTGACCTCAACCTCTTCCTCCTCCACAAACCCATCCCTGCGACACGCCCACCTTTAAGCCCACAAAGCCCTATTGCGCATTTGTGCCAAATCAATCCCATTTCATCAACCAATCTATACGGAAGGAGGTTCACCATAGAACCACTATCCACCAGCACCCACACCTTCCTTCCAGCAATCTTCATTGAAACATAATCCACTGGATTTGAAACTGATTTCATCCCTTCTAGCTGGCGCTCCGCCTCATCCCAAGCCAAGTTCACCTGCTGCACCTTTGGAGGGATCCTATGGTGTCCCCAATCCTTCAGCGCTTGAAACATCTCATCTACTACCACCAGAAACACCACTGCCAACTCCGTCAAGGTCAAGTGAATAGTTGTTTCATTCCACATCACCCTGCGCACAATTTCCACTGCCTTCTTATTCCCTGCCGGATTCACCAGCCGTCCATCCATTTCCGGAACGCGCAGGATTGGCTTACAAGCTGCCGGCAGTACCCATTTCTTGGCATCCACATCCATCCTTTCCACCGCCACCAACTCCTCTGTTTCTAATAGCCTCACTTCTGCTTCCACGCTGTGGAATACAGAAGAGTACTTCTCCTTTAATAGTTCCAAGTTTGGAAGTTATTGATCCCTTGCGTCTGTAAACCCTGAGTGCAACTGTTCACCCTTTGAATGAGAGATAGAGAATTTAGAGTAAAGACCCTTCCAAAAACCCATGACTACCAATGATCCTCCTCATCGCAATCCTCCATTATATCTGGGTTGAGGGTCCCGCTTAAGTAGCCTACCCCTCAACCCTAACCTAAGTAAAACCCAAAACAAGCAAGAATAATCAAATAAAACCCCTAAGCACAGAACCCTAGCCTCAACCCTATCCTTTCCATCCCATAATCCACAACCCATATCCCATGTCCCTTATCCCATATCCATCTGTATTACCCGCCTGCCATTATGTCCACCCGGTTTGTCCTCCTCATGGCGCGGCCTTGTGCCGTGCCCAACTTGGAGCCCTGCGCGCATGTTGGTATCTTCCCAACGCACCATTCCATATATCCAAGATATATTGGCACGACCCAGATCCGCATCTTGTGACGCGCAATCCGCGTGTGATCAATCCAATCCAATCCAATCAGTCCATCCTGCTTCTCCAGATGCTGAGCCAAATTCAACTGCTGCAGAGCCCACAGCGCTACTTGCTGTGGCAAAGCCGCATCCATTGCTGAGCGTGCAGCCCGCAGCCTATTCCAACTGACATCTATAAAAGACCACCACAACCCAAGGTGGTTGCCATACCCCAGGACCAGTGACAATCCCCATCAAAGCTTGAGAAGTTCCCAGCAATTCCTGTCCTTGCGCGCGCACTTGCTCCATGAAAGTTTGATTGCCAGGTTTGGAGGAGATCTGCTTGCCCGTTGTGGTATCATTATATAGCCTTAAGTCGGGAACTGCGTCGCGACCTGCGCGCTCAGCATTTTGTGGGTCAGGCTCAGCAGTTGGGGAGTGCGCGTTCTCAGCAGTGGCTGCTGCGGGCTCATCAGCAGTTTCTGCAAGGCTCAGCGGTAGGCGCAGCAGGACCAGCATGCAGCTGCCGGTTGGGACTGACTAGGGGGGGGACAGGCCACAACCCGTTTGGATATCCAACTTAGGAATGGAGCCAGGCCAATCATGTTCTTGGACCGTTAGTTTGGGGAGGGAAGAGCAGGAGAATTGAGAGGCTATGTGTGTGGACAGCCACGCGGAACCGCAAGCCGGCCACAGGACTGGGAAATTCACAACGGCGCGTTGGGCGGACACGGGCAGGTGCAGTGAACTTTGAGTAGCGCGCAGCGGAGGGCCATGCCAGGGGAGGACAAACTGGATGAGTGTAACGGCAGGCAGGCTGAAGGGATAGGGTATGGGTTAGGGTTTTGGGTCTAGGGGTTCTTCTTCAAATAGTTGTCAGGTTGTTTTTGTGCTTGTACCTAGGTTAGGGCTGAGGGGAGGGGATGTAAAAGGACTCTCCCCTCAGGACAGGGTGGAGGGGGGAGGACACCCTGCGGGGGGGGGGGAAAGAAGAAAAGAAAAGGAGCATCCTCAAATCTTACAGATGCTAGAACCATTGACTCCGCAATCAGGAACAACTTTGTGAGGGACAACCTTGAAAGTTTCCACATCTGAGGGTCTGGCCAGGAACCTTTGATCCGTTCTCAGTCTCTTGAAGAAAATGCAGGATGCTGCCAAAAACCACTCCGGGATCCAAATTTCCCCCTTCCTATCCTCTGCGCTTGACTCCCGTTTCTGCTAATCAACCCCCCCCATTTGTCTCAGCTCCTAGAGCTAGCAGTTTTGCACCTCCCTTGGAGGGGTTGTCAGACATGGGGGTGGAGGTCCCTTTCCGTGTTTTGCTGAGACCAAGGGACTTTCCTCATCTTTGGTTCAGTACCTTGGATGTGGAACGGTTCCTTTCCAGGTTCAAAGGCATTGTGGATTTGGAGGGCGCAAAAGGCGCAGACAAAATTTGGACTATTGTGCTCTTCATTACCAAGGAGGAGAAGCTGCGGGAAGTGGAGGAAATGGTTGGTTACAAGAGGCAGGATTGGGGGAAGTTGAAAAGCAAGATGTTAGCAAGGTGGGGAAAGCGCCAACCCCAGTTCCAAGAAAGCAATTTCAAACAAGCCGCGGAGGAAGCAAGCAAGTGTGGGTGGGTGCAATCATGCAAAGGACTGGTGGAATATATGTCAAAGTTTGAGCAAATCTACGGCTACTTGGCAAAGAACAAGGTTTTTGCGGGTCAGACGGGTGCTATGAAGCGGGCGTTTATGGGGGGTCTTGCACCCCAGCTCCGTTCCAGGGTGCAGCGGTACCTGTATGACCACCTCCTGGTTTAGAGGTTGCTGGATGGGAGCTTTGCAATTCTTCCCAATCTCTTGTTTATCCGCCATGCCATGGAGAGAAAAATTGATTTGGACAAGCTCATTGCAGACACGGCACAAACGTACCTGACTTCCTCCAAGAAATCGGTCATGATCTTGGCGCTGGCTCCTAATCAAACCTTGACTGCCCAGCCACCAATGAACTCTCATGCCGGACCTTCCCAACAAGCTCTGGGACCACCGTTCAATGAGATAACAGAGATTCTGCGGGACCTAAGGGTTTTCCCCACCAAAAATTGGCTCCTGCGGCTCTGACAGCCACTACGTCTCCGGTGGCTTTTGCTCAACTACACGTAACACTGCCTCACATGGTAGGAGGGTTCCAGCCTCCCAGCGGACCCTCTGGGTTGTTTGGGGTGCGCACTTGTATGTATTGCGGGGAACAGGGGCACTGGAAGTTGATGTGTGAAGGCCTCACTTGAGACATGAACAAGGGGCTGGTTTGCACATCCGGGATGACGTACATATTCCTGTTGGGCGAGTTGGTGGATTTTCCAAGGACCAGCCGCCACCAATGGTGCAAGTGCAGGAGCGAGCAAAGGCTCAGGCCAAGATGGTCCGGTTTTCACTTGGAATTGTCACCATGCCCGGGACCTGGGTAGCCCCAAGGGTGGAGGCCAAAATCAGAGAATTGGCAACAAAAAAAAATTGCAATGAGCGTTGACAAGCAACCAATGGCACCAAAGCCAACCGCGCGTGTACCAGCGACGGACAGACCATCCGCTAATCCTGCGGGGAAGAAGAAGGCTGCGGACATTGTCCAAAGGGTAATGGGGAAGGACTCACCAATACCCCTGACCCTACAAGAGTTAGCAGCGGTGTCCCCAGCAGTCCTTGATGAGATGGTCCAGGCCTTGAAAGAATGGGGTCAGAACTGGGTACCAACAACAATTCAACAGGTGAATGTGGCAGAGGAGGAGATGGATCGCAAGCCATGCTGGTCAAAGTTGGTATTGGTTCCGCTTGCTTATGTTGCAATGTCCATTGCGGGATGGAAGGTGTGGGCAATGGTTGACAGCGGGTCAATGGTCAACTTGCTTCCGTCCAGGTTGGTGGACAAGCTTGGCTTGGTGTGGAGGAAGTGCGCAATGGGGCTCTGGGCGTTAAATGGCGGCAAATTCCACATGGAGGGGGTAGTGGAGGCGGAGGAGGTTAAAGTTTCAAAGTTTTGTAAGCCCCTAGTGTTTCTCTCAGTAGAATGCTGTGACATGATATTGGGTTGACCGTTCATGTTTGGGTTCCAAGCTCAAATTGCCTTCAACACCAAGGAAGGAACAGAGGCTCTGACGGTTGAGGATTCACTTGGCGCGCGGTTTGAGATGACAATCTGCAATCACAGGAGAGGGAGATGGGTGCGGGGGCCAGTGGCTGGCGGCAACAAGGAGTCCAACATGGGGGCCAACCATAAGGGTTACCTTGCCGAGGATTTTTCCTAGTCGGCTGCAGTTACCGCGCGGAGAAAGCTCTGGCTCAGTGCGGTCTGCCAACAGGTAAGGAATGATTGGAGGAGGGCGTGTGTAGGGCGCAGGCGCCAGAAGTAAGTTCCATTCCTCAGTGTGCATTGCCTGAAGGTTCTACACTTCAAAAACCCTATCATCATGCCACAGTCATGAGCAAAGGCAAAAGCCCTGGTTTGGTTATTACTAGGACTCACAACAGCAACGGCTGGGTCTGGATAGCGCGGTGCAACGTGGGCAAGTAAAAACCAGTGGCACAGAAAGTTTGGCCACGGAACAAGCCAATGCCTCAGGGGCTCAACGGACCCTTACAACCAATTGCATTGTCCCAAGAACCGCAGGAGATGCCCCTTAGGAAGAACGGATGGGTACAGAGGTCGGCGCAAATCACGGATGAGTGGGTGGATGCCCTTAACTTTGGACAGGCGGGATGGTTGAGTACAGAGGAAAGAGATCTGTTGGTATTGGTGCTGGTGTTAAGGGAGAAGGCCCTTTCCTTTGGAGCAGGAGCGCAGGCTGTTAAAGAGCAGTCGTGAGCAAAGGCAAAAGCCCTGGTTTGATTATTACTAGGACTCACAAAAGCCACGGCCGGTTCTGGATAGCACAGTGCAATGTGGGCAAGTACAAAAACTTGTGGAACAGAAAGTTTGGCCACGGAACAAGCCAATGCCTCAGGGGCTCAACGGACCCTTACAACCAATTGCGTTGTCCCAAGAACCGCGGGAGATTCCCCTTAGGAAGAATGGATGGGTAATGCGGTCGGCACAAATCACGGATGAGTGGGTGGATGCCCTTAACTTTGGACCGGCAGGATGGTTGAGTACAGAGGAAAGAGATTTGTTGGTATTTGTGCTTGTGTTAAGGGAGAAGGCCCTTGCCTTTGGAGCGGACAAGCGCGGGTTTTTAAAGGGTGAGATTGGGGACCCTTACGTGATTTCCACTGTCCCTCAAAAACCGTTGCAGATCAAGCCAATTTCAATTCCTTGTACCATTTGGGAAGCTTTTCTGGAGGTGGTACGGGAGCGCGTGAGGATGGGGCTTTACAAGAAGTCCAGGCAAAGTTATTCAAGTCCTATTTTTGCAGTTGTCAAGCAGGAAGGGACGTTGCTGAGGATTGTTCATGATCTTCAGAGGCTCAACTTGTTCACTATTTGCAACATGGGGCTTCCTCCGCATGTGGAAGAATTCCTGGACTCAATGGCTGGGCCAGCTTGTTACTGTCTGGTGGATGTGATGGAAGGATACAATCAGCAAGAACTCCACCCCGACTTGCGGCCGCTTACAGCGTTTGAAACCAGGCTAGGAAGGATGCAACTGATGCGGCTACCGCAAGGCGCAACCAACTTAGTGGCAGTGCATCAAGCTCAAATGACTTGGATACTGCGTGAAAATCTTCCGGAGGGCGTGCAAATCTTCATCAACAACGCTGGCATCAAAGGCCCCAGAACAGACTAAAAAGGTGGGGTTTTGACAGACACCCCCACAATCCATTGATTTGTTTGGGAATACGCAGTTACTCTGGAACAGATCCTGTTTTGGATTTAAGAGGTGGGCCTTACTGTGTCTGGAAAGAAGTTAACGGTCTGGGTTCCGGCGCTTGAGTTGCTGGGACACGTTGTAGCCTTTGACAGTAGGCAGATAGCGTAGAGGAAGCGGAACAAGGTTCTTGAATGGCCAACTCCCCGGATGGTGTTGCATATTCTTCAGTTTCTGGGGTTTTGCAGCTACCTCAATATGTTCATCAACTGATTTGCGGAAGTAGCAAGCCCTATGCAGGCACTAACGCAGAAGGGTGCAGAGTGGAATTGGATCACGGAGTGTGATGTTGCCTTTGCAAAGCTCAAGGAGATTGTGGGGCGCAACATTGTCCCTCAGGATCTTGATTAAGACACTGGGGGAATATGCTTGGAGTTTGACTCTAGCAAATTTGGTGTTGGGGGGTCCTGATGCAGGGGGAGGATGGCAAAGATAGGCCAGTGCTCTGCAAGTTGGTCACCTTTACCACAACCAAGAGCCGCTATTCTCAGCTGAAGCTGGAGTTGTGCGGAGTCACCAAGATTTTTCAGAGGCTGCAGCACCTTTTGTGGGATATGCATTTTGAGCTCTTGGTGGATGCGGAGGCTTTGGCGCAAATGATCAACTCACCAACGTTGCCAAACGCGCCCATGACCAGGTGGGTGCCTTTTCTTCATTTATTTTCCTTTAGTGTGGTGCATGTTCCAGGGAAGCGTTCACAATGCCGGACACGCTATTGCGGTACCCATGGGGGGACCCATGCAAAGGGGCAGAACCTCTGGATGTGGAAGCTCCGGTTGTTTGGGTGGGAGTGGTGGAGGAAGAGGTTTGTCTTCCATTGCATCAGTCAGGGCGTTACGTGGTCTTGTGCTCTTGTTTGCAGGATCTCTGGTTTCCCAAGGGCATGGCAGGCGCAGTTGTCCAGTGGGTGAGGCAAAACCTTTTGAACTTCTACCTACAGGAAGGCTAGTTGTGGTGGCAAAGCGTTTCCGTGCCTCTTGTTTTTGCGACTTCTAGGGCCAACCAAGAAGTGATCCTGAGGGGTCTTCACGACGACCTTGGTCACCAGGGAAAGGTTGAGACACGTAGGAGGGTAAAGGCAAGGCTTTGGTGGCCTGGGATTGTACGTATGGTATGTGATTGGGTGAAGTCGTGTGGGGCCTGTCAGGGGCAAAGCTCAAGTTTGCCCAAGGAAGTTGGTCACCCCATGGGCAAAGATGCGCTGTTTGGGCGCGTTTTGCTGTATGTTGTCCACATCAAGGTGGGAAAGTTTGCATACTTGCTGGTTGTGCGCAACAATCTGTCAAGATGGGTGGAAGCGCGGCCTCTGGAAAAGTCATTGGCAGAAAAGGTTGCTCAGTTCCTGGAGGAAGACTGGTTTGGGCGCTACAGATTGCTTTGCTTGGTAACCATCAACGGGGGTGCGGAGTTTTTGGGCCGCCTCATGACGCTGGTGCAGAGCTGTGGGGAAACGTTTAGGTGCGTGATGGAGTACTACCCAGAGGGTGCAGGAATGATTAAACGGGGACATCAGCCCATCAAAGATGCTCTGGTGAAGATGTGCAGTGAGGATGGCAAGAAGTGGCAGGAGGCGCTCACAGACGTTCTTTTTGCCAATCAGATCTCTGTGAAGCGTTTGACGGGTTACTCACCTTACGAGCTGCTCTACGGGCAGCAGCCCGTGCTTCCAGTGGACATCAACTTGAGCACGTTCTTGGGCATGGACTGGTGGAAGGTGAAGACACCCGTGGATCTAATCAAGGTGTGGGCCAAACAGCTTCTTAGGAGTGAAGGGACCTTGGCAAAGGCAGCGGAACGGTTGAAGAAGGCCCGGACAGCGTCCGTCCGCTGTTCCCATTGGCTCCGGGACTTGCTTCAGAAGGGGGACTTGGTTCTGCTGTATAATTGGATTCTGGAGTCCCAGTGAGGTTGGCTTTTTTCCAACCGGTGGAACGGTCTGTAATGCGTGGCTTCTAAGTTCTTGGGCGGCAGTTACCAGCTTCAGGAATTGGACGGGATGCCACTTAAGCAGAAATCCGCAGCCTTGCAAGTGAAGCGTTTCTTCAAGCGCGGTTCCACTTTGTTCAATGAAAAGGTGGGTGATGGCATGGGGTCTGGGGGCAAGAAGGACCCAGGGTTAGTTGACAACGCGGACCGTTTGGGCAACAAGGAACCGGCGCACTACGCTCATCCCCAGAGAAGTAGGAGGTTGTAGACTGCTGGGGAAAGCTGTCAAGCTGTGGGGACGCTAGGTTAAAGCTTGATTTGGTGAGGGGGTGTTCTAGCTGGTTCACAGCCGGGAAAAATAGACACCCCAGAATGTTCATTTTCTTATTCCTTGGTTTGGACTAGGCTTTGGATTTTTAATGGCTATGGTTTACTTGTTGCAGGAATGCCGGCGCGGCGTGATGCAGGGTTTGTTTATGAGAGGACAAGCCCCATGCACGGGAGGCGGGATGAGGAGCTCTGCACAAAATATATATATATATATATATATATATATATATATATATATATATATATATATATGTAGTAATAATAGAGTATTTCTTTCTTTGCTTTTGGTCTGGGCTGTTTTCCTTGTTTATCTTTTTATCTCTCTACGGTTGGGTGCAATTGGTCGCGGATGGTTATACGGTTTGAGTGGTTGCAGGACAAGCCTGATTTGGTAAGGGGGTGCTCTAGCCGGTTCACAGCCGGGACAACTAGGCACCCCAGAATGTTCGTTTCCCATTGCTTCTCTCTATCCCTCCGGTTGTGCGCATGCTCTGTTGGTGCGGTGTTTGTTTTTTTTTAGCATGGGTGTGGGGAATAGTGTGGAAGTTTGTCTGGGGTGGTCCAGGTACCTTTTGGAACAACCGGTTACTTACAGGGCAAAGCTCACAAGAAGGACTCATGGTTGTGCGGTTGCGCGCAAAGCGGATTGGATCCCAGATCTCTCCTTTTTTTTCTCTCTCTCTTAAGGCTCTCACAAGCCCAAAGGCTACTAAGGATTGCGCGGCAAAAGTGTTTGGTTCTTTGCAAACAGGCGCAAAGATGGATTCAAGGTGAGATGGAACAAAGGAAAAAGGAAAGGGGGAAATCCACCTATCACAGGAAAGTTCTATTCACCTTCTCCACGTCTGCACAAGCCTCCGCGGCTAGCTCTCGGAAGGTTGCTAGAAGTTCACATTGGGCGTTGGTAGTGAGAGCGTGGGAACCACTAGGAACTGTTGCAGTAGGCTGTTTGCGTTGTTCACCATTGCGTTGAACCTCTCTAGTGGAAGCGCCGGGATGAAGGGAATTTCCGGGATCTTGGGGGTAGCCGCGCAAGGGGGTGCCAGAGTTGGAGTGGGACTTGATCCAAGCAAACAAGGAGGGGATGAGGGTGCTTGGCTCAGCTGGGTGAAACAATGGGACAAGTATTGGGGATGGTGGAGGAGGGACCTTGGGGGTTGTAGGCCTCTTGTCTGTGACTGGTGGTGGACTTGCGTTGGAATTTGCAAAAGGAGGGGGAGCCAGAGGTGGGGCCCCACGCGACCTGAGCAATTCCTTGAGGTGTGGGTCCCTTGATCCCTGATTGAATTGGGCTCAGTTGGCCCAGTGGAAGGTGGTGGCTTTGTAGGCCGTGAAGGTTGAGTAATCCTCCTTGCGCAGAGGCCCGGATTGACAGAAAGGCAAAGCGGAGCGGCAACCCTCACTGGGTGGAGGACAGAAAAGTGGGGAACCTGGCGGAGTCCACGAGTCCTCCAAGATTTCATCATTTTACAAGACTACAAACGGGTCCAGGCAAGCCCGGCGCAACCGGGGGCAAGAACCAGATTGGGGGGAGCTTGGGGCATACCCTTGCTCAGGGAGCAGTGAAAATGGCCGCAAAGGCAGTTGGTGCAGGCGCAGCAGCCAGGGATTAGCAAGCACAACAACCCATTTTGGGCACAGAACTCACAGGGTACCATGGTGGAAATTGGAGAGGGTGGTGTGGAGTGGAAGATAGGGCGGGTAGAGTGTGTTGGTAGGAGGGAAGAGCGCAAAGAAAATGGAGGTAGCAATGGGAAGACCTCTGGGGACAGAACTCAAGTTGGGGGGAGATGTGGTGTCATTATATAGCCTTGGATTGGGAACTGCGTTGCAGCCTGCGCGCTCAGCATTTGGTGGGTCAGGCTCAGCAGTTGGGGAGTGCGTGTTCTCAGAAGTGGCCTCTGCGGGCTCAGCAGCAGTTTCTGCAAGGCTCAGAGGTAGGCACAGCAGGACCAGAACGCGGCTGCAGGTGGGGCATGACTAGGGGGGGGATGGGCCGCAACCCTTTTTGGATATCTGACTTAGGAACAGATCTGGGCCAATCATGTTCTTGGGCGGTTAGTTTGGGGAGGGAAGAGCAGGGCAATTGCGGGGCTATGTGTGTGGACGGCTGCGCGCAAGCGCAAGCTGGCCACAGGACTGGGAAATTCATGACAGCGCGTTGGGGGGACACGGGCAGGCACAGTGAACTTTGAGTAGCGCGTGGTGGAGGGCCGCGACATGGGAGGAAGAACCAGATGAGTGTAATGGAAGGCAGGCTGAAGGGATAGGGTATGGGTTAGGGTTCTGGGTCTAGGGTTTCTTCTTCAAATTGTTTTCAGGTTGTTCTTGTGCTTGTACCTAGGTTATGGCTGAGGGGAGGGGATTTAAAATGCCTCTCTCCTCAGCGCAGGGTGGAGGGGGAGGACACCCTGCGGGGGGGGAAGAAGAAAAGAAAAGGAGCATCCTCAAATCTTACAGATGCTAGAACCATCGACTACCCAATCAGGGACAACTTTGTGAGGGACAACCTCAAAAGTTTCCACACCATCAGGAACATGAATCCCATTCCCACCAGTCAAACCAATCCCAACTTGAGGTCCTTTGTCCTGTTATTGCACCCTGACCGCCAATGCCCCTTGTCCCTGCAGTCATTGCATAAGCGCAACACAGGCGGATTCAACAGCGGAAGCAGTCCCCCAAGGTGAGGAGGCAGATTGCGCGGCCCGGAAGACATTCAACTCAGAAAGATCTGTAAATCCTTCATCAATTCCATCACCTTGCTAACCTCCAGGATTTTTGTTGGTGGTGTTGCCAGAGGGCGTTCCATTTTTGAGGGGCCTGCAACCAGAGCCTGCGTCGGTGCCACTGGAGTGTGGGAAGTGGACTTCTATTTCCCCTTTGGGAACAATCTTGCTGTGTCTTCCATCAGTTTCTCCAAGTCCAGCTTGCTTTCCACCATGCAACAAAGGACAAGGATGTCCGGAAGAAGTGCAATACTCCCATCCAACAACCTCTTCACCAGTTTGTTATTGTACAAGTGCCGCTGCACCCGCCTGCGGAGTGGGAGACTGAGTCCTCCCAAAAACTCCCCCTTATTGCGCCCATCTGCCCCAATATCACCTTGTTCTTTGCCAGGTAGTGATAGATCCAATTGAACATTGCTACATAATCCCCCAATTGCCCCCATGTCCAGGATCCGCCATTTGCCCTTGCTTCAGCCACGGCTTGCTAAAAGTTGCTCTCCAAAAACCAAGGTTCACTCCTTCCCCACTGTGCCAAGATCTCTGCCTTCAGTTTTGGCCAATCAAGCTCCTCATACCCTTCCATCTCCTCCACATCCCAAAGCTTCTCTTTTTCTGTGATGAAGAGGACAACAAGTCCAGCCTTATCCAAACCCATTGCACCTTCCACATTGAAAATTCCTTTTTATTGCGCAAGGAATTGCTCAAGTCCTCACCGTTGAACCAGATGTGAGGCTAGTCCTGCGGCCTGATGCAGATGGGCTTGTGATTGGCGCCATTTTTAGAACAAGGGACACCGTATCCCACCCCTGATGAAGGTTGCTTCCGAGAAGCCGGAGGAGGGGGAGGAGGAAGAGGAGTGGGGGTAACGCTAGATGACCCTGCAAGGGTTGATGGGTGGTACTGGGAAATCAAGCTGGTAAGTTTCAAGAGACAAGGAAAAAAAGATTACTTCCGGGCCAGACCCCCAGATGTGGAATTCAGAAGAGGACTTCTCCTTTAATGGTTCCCAAGTTTGGAATTTATTTATCCCTTGCATCTGTAAACCCTGAGTGAAACTATTCACCCTTTGACTGAGAGATAGAGAATTGAGAGTAAAGATCCTTCCAAAACCTATGATAGCCCAATGTGATACTCTGTGATCCAATGATGATGCTCCTTCAACTGGGTTGACGGTGCAGCTTAAGTAACATCCCCCTCAACCCTCACCTAAGTAAAACCAGAAAAATGCAAGAATAATGAAATAAAACCCCTAAGTACAGAACCCTAGCCCAAACTCTATCCTTCCATCCCATCCCATAATCTACAACCCATATCCCATATCCACCTGCATTGCCCGCCTGCCATTATGTCCACCTGGTTTGTCCTTCTCATCACGCGGCCCTTGCGCTGTGTCCAACTCAGAGAACACCGTGCATTTCTGCATCCACGCAATGCGCCATTCCAGATATTAGAAATATATCCGCACGATCCAATTGGTGGGCAATTTGTGCAATCCAATCCAATCCACCGCCAATCTCCAGATGCTGAGCCCAATTTGACTGCTGCTGAGCCCGCAGCGCAACTTGCTGTGGCAAAGCCGCACCCATTGCTGAGCGCGCTACCCCTGCTGAGCCCTCCGCTACTGCTGAGCGCGCAGCGCGCAGCCAATACTGACTTGCTTCTACAAAAGACCACCACAGCACTTGTTATTTTTCTTTCAATATGGAGGTTAATTCTTGATCTTCTAATATATGTTTAAATTGAGTGAGGTCCTAATGATAGTTTTTTTATCTTGGGATAAAAACCAGTGATTGACTGAGAAAGTTCTTGAAATATCATATAAACCAACCAGAAAAATAGGGTCAATTCCAAAAAAATTTTTTTTTTATGTGAAGCCCATAATCAGAAAATTAATAAACTTTCTGAAAATTTATATTTAATAAGGTTGTGAGAGAAATCAGGAACAAATGTGTCCATTAATATGATCAATTCTTTAAATAAAATAAGGGTTCCATATTATAAGTATAAAGGCTTCAAAGTAGGATTTCCCATCAAGATAATATTTTTAAATTTTTTTTATTTTATTGTAAATCTAAGGTTTGTATGGACAAGGTATTGGCATAATTGTATGCAAGAATACAAAATATTTCAAATTGGAAAACCAGAATTTGTTAAATATTTTACTTAATCCTCTTTCCTTGCTGAAATCACTCTATTAACTGGAAGATTTCAAGGATCATTTGAAGATGGATTTTAATGGTCTGTAGATTGAATTTCAAACATACTGATACCCAATTTTCTGGAAAAATACCCAATCATCTGGAACGGAAATTTTCATTTCTTGTTTTTGAAAAAAAATTTCTATCATCATTGGTTTGATATTCCCCAGATTTATTCATTTTGTATCTGTAGTTTTTTTTTCCTGGTATTGGATAATTGGGTAGATATTGCATATCCATGAGACTTTTCCCAAAATTGCATGACAAAAAAATGCTCATCCTTTTGGTTATATGATAGCTCACAAGGAGACACAATAGATTTTGAATATCTATTCTTTTTAGTTGAGGAAATGTAGGATGTAGCTGGAGAAACAGTGGTTAAAAGTGGGTCAATTTTTTCTTGAGAAATTTTGAAAAGAGCTTTTTTTTGAAATGAGGTGAAAATTGAAATTGAAGTTTGGGGTAGGATTTAGTGAGGTTGAATGAGACTTCAGAAAGAGAAACAGGAGAAATTGAGTGAAAAAATTGATTCAAAGACTTTACATAGTCTTGAAATATTTTTTTTAAGGTTTTATCAAGTTGCATTGATCAATTGAGGATTTGAGATAAAAATTTGAAATTTTTCAAAAAGAATTTTTGAGGATTAAATTTGTTTGATTTTTGATGGAATATATGGATTCAGGGGGCTTTATTGTTTTAGTTGTGAATTTTTTATTGAGATGTGGTCAGTGATTATGAATGGTGTTGTGAATGGGTTGAGTGGTTGTGAAGATATTTTGGATGGCAAGTTGAATTTTCAGGTGATGTGGTGATTGAGGAGAGGATTGAAGAACTCAAAAAGGTGAGGAGGCGGTTGAAAATCATTCAGAGAAATAATATTTAATATGGTATTATGGAAGAGGGGTAAAAACAACGTACCCCAGTCTAAAAGGTTTTTTTTTCTCATTTTTTGTCCTTTTTTAGTTTAATTTTTGAGGCACCAATAGTGCCTAAAATATTACAAACATATAATTTTATAAAAATTTTAAATGATATGTTCAAAAAAAAGCCTCAAACATTTCAAAATTGCATGAATTTTCCAGCACAAAAAAACAAAAAACAGATTCAAAAATGTATAACCCCCCTTTTTTGTGAATTGTTTTCATTTTGACCAATATTTGGGAGGGGGGTTATAACCCCTCACTAAAATTTAGAAATTCATTTTTTTATCTTTTAATTTTTTTCTAAAGGCCTGGAAAATAAACTTGAAAGAAGTGTTGAAGCATGAGGTTGAAAATTAATATTGAAAATAATGCATTATTTTATATTTTTTTTACATTGGTTCTTATTCTCAGAGGCCAAGAAGGCTCAGGCTAAAATCAGGCCAAATGAATAACTAAACACATTCCAAATGAATTGCAAGCCTCAACAAAAATTAGAAACTAACCAAATTGCAAATGAATAGAAAACCAAACCCCAAATGAATAACTAAACACATGCCAAATCAATACCTAACCCCAAGCCAATGAATCTAAAAGGCTTTTTTTAAAAATTAAATGGCTAACATGAAACCAAAAGGTGTCATTGGCATCATTATAGCACTTTTTTGCCAAAATCAAAACTTTTGGCATCCCTTCCCATGCAAGGAAGGGGTTCAGTCTTTTGAGGGTTTAAAGGGGTACCTGAGGGGGGAGAACACACCATTTAATGGAATTTTGGGCCTCAACAGGCTTTTTAACATTGATTGAGGCCCTTGGGGGCTTAGCTTAGGCCTCCAGACCCCCTGTGGGGTCTGTCTGGGGTAGAATGTTTTGGAGAATTCAATGATGGAATTAGATTGAGTTAATCAAGGAATTCAAATCTGAAATAAATCTGAGAAAAAAACTTGCTTCAATAGGTCATATTGGACTTTAAATTTAAAAAAATTGGAATTGGATATGTCAGGAAAAAATTTCAATTTTTATCAAAATAAAAAATGAACCATTTTGTTTAGTGGAAAAAATAAAACATTTTTAAAAAAAAGACAAAACCTTGTAATAAGCCATTAAATTTTTTCATATTACAACTCTAATGCACCCTAATGTAAGAACAATGAGCAAAATGATAAAAATTAATTTTTTTACACAAAATGGAGTATTTCCTGTGGGATTTAAATTAATTTTTACCAAACAGAAAAAAAACAGAAAAAAAATGATACAAGTGCCTATTTAAGGCTGTGAATTTAAATATTCTTGAATATTAAATCAGAAATACAATGCAGTACATAAATTAACATAAAAAATATGCAAATAACACTTCTTTGAATAAATCCCAGATTTTTCATGTGATTTAAATAACTTTCTACCAATCATATAAAATAAAATTAAACAATAAATATATCTATTTGAGTAGGATAATCAAAATATTTTTAAATATTCCAAAAAGGTTTTCATCAAGTAAAAAAATAAAAAAAACAAACGCAAAATAATGATTGCTTGGAATGAGAATTAAAATTTGTAGTGAGATTTAAATAAGTTACCACAATCATAGAAGAAAATTGAAAAAGGCTACATGTATTGATTATCCAAGGAGTATCAAAATATGAAAAAAATTTTCAACAAATAATTTCCTGAGTAACATAATAAGAATAATGAAATAAAAATTGATATATTTGAAAAAAATAATTATTTGTGATGGAATCATAGATATCTTCTACCCAACTTAAAAAAAAATAGAAAAACTCCACATGAAAAAATTTAATGAGAGAGCTTCAAATATACTTAAAAATTACAAAAAAAACCATCAAGTGAATGAATGATCAAATAAATGTCAAAATTTGATTTTTTTCCAATGATTAATTTTTTAAAATTTGATTGTTTTTTACTTGATGAAAATTTTGTTGATATATTTTATAAAATTTGAATTAGAATTTTGAAAAAGATATATTTATTATTTTTCCATTATTTTTTATTCTTTGAAAAATCATATTTACATCCCATCACAAATCTTGGATTTTCCTCAAAGAATTGTCTTATAAAAGTTTTTAATAGGGCGTATCAGAGTTAGAAAAACTGACATTAGAAACCTGCCATTTTTTGACAATACCCGCCACTTTTAAAGGCGGGTTTCTGAAATACACATACCCCTTGACTGGTGTATTTCAAAATTGTGGGTATCATGA
This sequence comes from Puccinia polysora, assembly GCA_025617555.3. Lineage (NCBI taxonomy): Eukaryota > Fungi > Basidiomycota > Pucciniomycetes > Pucciniales > Pucciniaceae > Puccinia > Puccinia polysora. The sequence continues at coordinate 7,899,297 of CM062618.1, forward strand.
AAATGGTGGGTTTCAAACATCAAACCCGCCATTTTCATCCATCCACAATTTATTGCATGAAAAACACCCATCCACAACTCAACCTCAGCAAATCCATACAAACCCCATCTCCATAAAATCACAAACATCTCATCTCCATTGCTTCACATCTCCATTGCTTCACATCTCCACCCGTTCACATCTCCATTGGTTCACATCTCTTTCTTCACATCCTCATCTTCACTCAAATCCCATCATCATCTCATCACCCCACATCACATTTCCATCTTTCTCAACATTTCAAATCTAAATTCCTGGCAGCAACTTGAAAATTCAAAAAATCTGACGGAAAGTTTGTTACAATTTGACTCACATTCAGACTCTGATTCAGACTCCAATTTGGAATCAATTTGGTTGGCTTTGAATGCTCTATTACAAAAGCAATACATGGTTCCAAGAAGACAAACTCTCCACAACCCTATGTATGAAAGGCAAAAGATTCAGCTCCTTCCCAACTTAAGCTTCCAGCAACTGTTCCAAACTCTATTGCCTTCATAAATGAAACTTTTGGAGATGATTGAAGACCACCACATCTTCCAGAATAATTCTTGGAATCCTCAATGAAATCCAGCTATCCAAATGGCTGCTTCTCTTTGTAGATTTTGATCAAATGCAAATGAATCAGAAATTCATTTATTAGAAAATCTATTCTCAGTTGGTTATGGAATCATTGACTCATACAAAAAAAGAGTCATGATTTATATCCAATCTTTCCATTTCTCAATCCTTTCTTGGCCAACCAAAGAAGAAAATTAGGAGATATCTCAAGTAATGTATACTGAAGGCTTTCCTGATTGAATTGGTTTTTCTGATCAAACTACCATCCCTTTGATTCAAAAACTCAAGCTAGATGGCAACCACTATTTTGATTGGAAAAAGAGGCAATTGATTCATTCTTTTTCAATGAATTTGATAAAAATTTGGATCACAAACCAACCAAATACATTGCATCTCTTTGTTTAGATACTCTGTGACCCTACCACTTGTTTGAAATAACAACAAGAAGTTCATATCCTTCCAGGCTGGCCTTCTGGGTTCTTTTCATGATTCATATGTTTTCAATTGGATGCAGATTTCCCAACAACCAGAGAGCTACTTTGACAAAGTTCAATACCTTCTGGCCAGTTTGGCTTATGCTAGTGGGAAATATGCAGTACCAGCATACCAGAACTTTTTGAATTTTTTGTCCAATAATCAAGGAAAAACCAATTTTAACTATCATCTTGCCCAATCACGAGTTAACATTGAGCATGGCATAGGAATCCTGAAAGGAAGATGGGCCAGCTTACGGGAGATGAAAAAACAGCTTCAAAATTCAAAGGAAATGAAGATCTTCATCAACTGGATTATCACTTTTTGAATCCTTCACAACCTTCTTGCCAACATCAAGGATGAATGGGACAAAATATTTGAAGAAGATATTCCTAATCCTCCTGAAGTTATCCACATCTGATCTTCTACCTCATCTTTGGCCATGAGAGAGCGGATTCTACCCCTCACACTTGCTGACTTTGATGTGTAGCATTTGGTTTTCAAATAGGTGAAATATTGTTTTTTGTTTTAGTTTTTCAAACAAGCATCCCAGGCTGACTTGCAATTTTTTTTTTTGGTGGACTTAGACAAAGACCAAAACAAAACTTCCCAACCACCCACCTTGCCCCACCAAACCACTGGTCCACTCTCATCCTCACCCACAACAAGTCCACTCTCCACCTTGCCCTCCACCTCAACCTCACCCATCACCTCCCCCTCACCCACCATCACCACCTCACCTCACCTCACTCACTGCCTCCCCTCCTCCTTTGGTGGGAAACCCTTGTAAGCCCCCTCCCCCCTCTTCCTCTTTCTGCCCCTCACCGGTTGCTGATCCTTTGATCAATCAACCTTTAGGTCCCCCCTGACCGCCTTGCTCAATTCCTCAGGTGAGCTCCTTCCCTCCTCCCTCCCCCTCACCCCCTCCCCCTTGCTCCCAACTAACACCCCCCCTCTTTCTCCCCCCCCTTCTCACCCCCCCCCCCTTGGCTTGCCAATGCCAATGGCCTGCCAGCCCCCCCTCCCTCACTTGGCTGACCGCACCCCCCCCCCTCCCCTCCTTCAGCCAGCCAACCAACCCCTCCCTTGCCTCTTTTGGCCAACCAACAATGGGCCACCCCCCCTTGCTTGCTCAGCAGCAGGCCCCCCTCCCTGGCTTGCTCGGCAGCCCATCCCCCCCCCTTGCTTGCTTGGTAGCCAGCCCCCCCCTTTCTTTCTTGTCTAACCAAGAACCCCCCTCCCCTCCTTTGGCCAACCCGCCAGCCAACCAACAACCCTCCCTGCCTCCCTCCATTTTGCAACCCGCCCTGCCTCCCTCCATCAGCCAAAAAACAACACTCCCCCTCCTTTGGCAAACCACCCCCCCCCCCTCCATTGGCCAACCCACCAAGCCAACCCAACTGCCCCCCTCCATTGGCTGACCAACCCGCTGCCCACCCTCCTTAGCCAGGTGACCAACCAACTGAACCCCCCTCCTTGGCCGCCCAACCTACTGACCCAGGGCCCCACCCCCCTCTTTGGCTGGCCAACTGAACCCCACCCTTCCCTGCTGATTCCCCAAGGTGAGCCCCGTGGCCCCCTTCTCCTTCTCCTCCTTCTGCTCATTGATTGATAAATGAATCTGACTGACCTTTTTTTTAGGGGGGGGGGGGGCGCTATCATCATTGACAGACCAGTATTTATTTTTCTACTTTTTTTCATCTTCCACAATTATTTAAACATGGATGATGATTTTTTTTTTTTTTTGGGATTCCCCTCAATGAAACACCTGTTTTAAACCCCCCTTTTCTTTCCATGCCTGCCCTTTTTCTGCATGACCCATTCTTCTCCTGCCATGCTCCCAATTTTATACAACAAATCAAATACCATCTTGATCCTCACCCCAAGCAAAGCAGTTGCATGGGAGGGAACAAGATGGAAGGATATGCTTTGAAAAACATGAAGAGAGGTGGAAAGCAGAGGCCTCTTTGGCAAAAGAGGGCCCAAATGATAGAATCCAAGATCTCTTTCTAAGTGGCTGAAGAAGGGTTTTTGGAAAAGATTCTATTGTCTAGACAAAAACTGCAAACTTTGGATTTGTACCCTGCTCTTGCTTCCAAAAAGAAAAAAAATAACAAAAAGCCCACCCCTGAAGATTTTGAACAGGCCAAAAAGAAGATTTAAAATTTCCATTTCTTCACTGGTGGAAAAATTGCTGTTCTTGACCAAACCAATCATCAAGACTCTCTTGTGGCCATAATCAAATTTCTCCCTTTGAATAAACTGTTTGAGGAAGAGAAGAAGGACATCAACTTTGTGACAACTTTCCTTCACCAATCAAAAAAATTTTTAAACACTGTTGGGCCCTCAAGATCTTGGGGTGGTAAGATGTGGGCTATTGGATGGAGAAAATTGATGCACCCTTCTGAACAGTTTGGCCAATATTCAAATAAGAAAGCTATTCAAACTTCCCCTCAAGATTATTCTTTCTTCAAACTTAGGTTGGAAAAAGTCTCTCAAATCCTATGCCAAATGTTTCAAAACTTAGCCAAACATAAATTTGATTCCAACCAGGTAATAATGATGGAAAACCACATCCCCTCCTTCTCTTATTTGGAATTTGGATTCCGCCTCACAGCTTTTGACTGTTCACCACATATCACTTTCACATCCAATGGCATCTACAACTGTCCCAATATTGACAAAGGCAACCTCTCAGACTATTCCTTTTTACTTGTGGTTCCAACAAGAAAATCAAATGGACAAATGATTGACAATGAGGATGAATATCAAGTACCTGATGGGCAATTTGTTTTTCCTGACTTAGGTTTTGGTATTTATTTCAAAGAAAAAGGTATTGTAAAAATGGTTTGGGAGGCAAATAAGTACAAACAATGTACTTTTCCTGCTGTGGACACCACCACCCATACAAGGATGGCTATGTCCATGAAAATCACCAAAAACACCAGGAACACCCCCAGAGACTTACAAAGTGGGGCAATATACTCTAGAAAACAAATTTAAATAAAAACAAAAAAAATTAATTGGTGGAGTTTAAAATAGTCACAAAAATTGTAGTAATCAAAAATAAATTTTTATTTTTTTTATTTTAAAAATCTTTAAAGTAAATATATTTACAAGCCAAGCAAGATATTTTTTTTTATTTTTCAAATTCTCAAAGTAAGTATATATTTACAAGCCAAGCAATTGGGTGATTTCCTTGATTTCATTCACAGTTCTACTGCTACCAATACATTTCATGGCTACGGATAACCTATCTTTTTTTTCTGTGGCTAGCCTTTCCCTCTCCTTTTGGTGTTGGACTTCCTCTCAATTCTTCTTCTTTTCCTCTTTTTGAAACTCCAGATCAGCCTGTTTAATTTGCCACTCAGAATCCAACTTTTGTTGATGAGCCAAACTCTCAGCTTTTTGCTTTTGACAATCCATAGCCAGTTGAAGATCCCACTTCTCCTTTTCAAACTGAATTTTTTCAGATTCAATTTGAAATTTCACTGTTTTTCAGAGGGGAATATGTCTGAGCTTGATTTTGAAAGAAAGGAGAATCCAACATGCTTACTTGAATCTTTCTTCTCCATTAAATCCTCAAATCTAAAAAAGCTTGAAGTATTTCTCCTCTTTTTACGGCTATTTGGGTTGATGTTGATGGGATTTTAAGCCATTTAATTTCCCTTTGTGGAGGTGGTTTGTGTTGGAATGGTGTCGCTCTCATTTGAAGGGGATGTGGGAGGCCCCATTGGCTTGAGGTTTTGGCCAATCAGGAAAAGATGAGCCTGTTTTTTAAGAATCTAAATCAGTCATGATTAAAAAGACAGATGATAAAATAACATGGGTGCTTACTTGAGCAGATGTTGATGGTTGTGGAGATACAGGAATAACATCCTCCTCATTGGCCAAGTTCTCCAGTTCTTCCACCCCAGGAAGAGAGAAATGAAAAGAAGGAATTGATGGGTCCAATGTCCTGTTTGACTCATCAATCAATACTGAGTTAGATGCAATTGGAGCTGACTGTGTTGAAATATCCTCCTTGGCATCGGATTGGGGCCACTCCAAGGCAATGTTCTCATCAGGGTCCTCATTGCTAGGCTGAGAATCAACAGCCAATTCCTTGGCATCAACTGAATCAGATTGTTGGGCATAAAAAGCAGAAAGAGGGGTGATTTTGTCCTTCTTTCCATATATTTCATCCATTTAAAAATAAAAAGGACAAATGGAATCCAACTTATCAACAACCAAGTTGATTCCTTTGGATTTTTTGGAATTGGTGATACCAAAGCCAGTGGAGATTGACATGGAGTGGGAATTTTTTTGCTTGGCTTGATAATTCTTGAATTGCTCCATCATCTGTTTGGGTGAAAGATCCATCCTACCTTTTGTTTTGTTCTTGAGTTCATTGGCCATGAGGAGATAAACATTAACCTTAGAGGAGGGAGGTTGGCTAACACGTGTTTAATTGTCCAATCCAAACCAAGCATTTTAGTTGGAGGGAATTTTGAGAAATTTTACCAGGATGATGCAATAAGCTCTCTTGAGCTGACTTGATCCTAGGGAAGCTGATGGGCAAAGATTTTTGGAGGTTTAGCTCCTGAGGTATGTTTGCTTTTGTCCATTGGTTTGTTTAGTGGACTTGCAGGGGGAGGATTGTGAAGGGGCCATTTAAAAAGAGTAAGAGTGATGAAGGGATGAAGCAATAAAGTGATGAAGCAATGAAGTGATGAAGGGATGTGATGAAAGCGGGGATTGTTAGAGTTTGAGTTTTCTCTTATGTGACTTTCACTGGAGTTCAGAGTACCATTGATTTGATTGATTTGATCTTATTATTGTTAACCTTCAAGTACTAAAACAACAGGTAAAATGTAACTGGGCTGTGTTGTATTATTGTGATTATCAGACTGTTTAGTCATGGCTATCAGACTCTTTAGTCATAGCATTTCAATTACCATGTCACTTAAACTGCTTATGCTAATTTTACCTTATTGATTTTGTACTCAACCACTTGTTGGCCAATCATGTATTTAGTCTATTTAAACCATGGTGCTCTCAAGTGGAATTCAATCATCTGTTCAGCCAACACATTAACCGGAGTGTCCTTTTCCTCCTGATCTCAGGTCCGTTACGCTTGAAGTTATAAGCTCCTTTCACTCATTCTTTAATCCTTTCTTCTCACTAGAGCTCAAGCTCTCTTTACTTGTTACACGGTTAAAAGCCTATACTCAACCTGAGCCAATCGTCTTTCATTCAACTGGTTCGCCTTCAATAGCCTCATCCTGAGATTTGACTCTTTTGGCGAGGGGGTGAGATGAGGATGAGCCTTGTCATTGACAATTAAGCTCATCCCATCCATTCACTTTGATGGAGAAAAAAATGAGGTTATCAATCAGAACGCTCACCAAACGTTGCCCCGTTCAAACATCGCTCACATCACATCGATGCCCATCGTCATCCTGTCGTACTCTGGCCACGACCGTCAATGTTGATCCTCAAGATCAGCATAGGGCACCATCCTCGGCATCCAACAAAAATGAAACAGAACTCAATCAAAATATTAGAGAATGCTTCAGAAAACTTCCTATACAACCCAGAAGACTGGACCATAAATTCATCAGCGATAAATGAAGGCCCGAGGATATTTTGATTGAATCCCTAGATAACGGCCGCTCACCAATCGGGAGTTCGTACGCAAGAGCTCGATCCCCAGTCTATTTCCCAAATGTTTCCATCAGATCGGTTAGACCTAGTTCAACTGATCGCGGGGATCCCTATACGACCATATTCCGATGCGATCTAAGACTGACCGAACCGGATATATTCAACTATTTGAGACAGATCTATGGGCTCGGGATCACGAGCATACGGACTGCAATCTATCGAGGTAGATATCAAAGGATGATCAAGAGTAAAGTTCGGGGTGGTGTCAAGATTGATCAAAACAAGAATCGGACGTTCAAGAAAGTTTGGGTCGGATTGGATCGACCCTTCTTCTACCCATCCCAACCATCCAGCTATGGTCTCATCCACCAGTATGATCCCAAGAATTGATTGACCGCCTTCGAATCCGGTGACTTCAAATCTTGCTCCAATGGTGGTCACGGTGATGGCCTCTATGCGGTTCCTTACCTCGATCCCCTGGCTGGCGCACTAGAGGAAATCAATCTATCCCTCATCCAGGTCTTACTCTCCTCTTCCTACGCTGGTTTTGGATTCGGTAGCATCAAGAAAGACGCCAAGGAGATCCACAAGCTACTCCGCTACCTCAGAGCGATCAGAAAGACTTGATTCATCCTCCTCGGTCATTCTACTGGTTTTCAGGATATCATCAAATTCTTCAACAGTCGTTTCGATCCCTCCGATCTCAACCCCTTTGAAGGTATCATCGCCATCATCCTCCAAACACCCTAGCAATCACGATGTACAAGCGATTTGGGTATTCGGTTTATCAGCAAGGTCGAAATTACTACACCGGAAGTGGAGTCAGTCATCAGTTGCAAGAGGAAGATGCCTTTGACATGAGGAGAGCTTTATCCATTGACAAAGACAAAAGAAGCGTTTGGGAAAATGGAAGAGAGGTCTTGGTCGATCATCCGTCATTTTGAAAGCACCCTCTGGAGTTTTCCTGCGGCGTTCACACTTTACCTACATTTTATTTTCTTCTTCAATCATCCATCAATTTTCACAATCATTCCAGTACTCAACTCCGAAAATCAACCAACTCAATTTTATCAAATCCACACAATTAAACCCAACCTTGAACAAATTCAACGCATCTTACAAGTAATTCACCATTTGAACTGAAGAATTTTCCAGCAAATAGTAGAAATAATTAAGATAGCAGTTAGAATGAGAAATTCCCCAGGAAGTTTACCAGTCATTCAGCTCACCTTATTAATCAGTCACTAGCCTGTATGTAGAATTATTCCAACAGTTAGTAGAACATTATGTTAATTGAAGAAAAAGAGTTAGATTCCTTTTTAGGAAAGTAACTTCCTCCAGTGCAAGTCAAGTGGGTGTGTTAGAGTTTGAGTTTTCTCTTATGTGACTTTCACTGGAGTTCAGAGTACCATTGATTTGATTGATTTGATCTTATTATTGTTAACCTTCAAGTACTAAAACAACAGGTAAAATGTAACTGGGCTGTGTTGTAGTATTGTGATTATCAGACTGTTTAGTCATGGCTATCAGACTCTTTAGTCATAGCATTTCACTTACCATGTCACTTAAACTGCTTATGCTAATTTTACCTTATTGATTTTGTACTCAACCACTTGTTGGCCAATCATTTATTTAGTCTATTTAAACCATGGTTCTCTCAAGTGGAATTCAATCATCTGTTCAGACAACACATTAACTGGAGTGTCCTTTTCCTCCTGATCTCAGGTCCGTTACGCTTGACGTTATAAGCTCCTTTCACTCATTCTTTAATCCTTTCTTCTCACTAGAGCTCAAGCTCTCTTTACTTTTTACAGGGATGAGGGATGAAGCAATAAAGTGATGAAGGGATGAAGTGATAAAGCAATGTGATGAAAGCCAGGATGAAGCAATCAAGCAATGAGAGGATGGATGTGATGAAAGCAATAAAGTGATGAGAGTGATGAAGCAAGGTAATAGTGATGAAGTGATGAGGGGATAAGAGTGATCAAGTGATGAGAGCAATGAAAATCAATTTTTTTGGATGAGGTTGGAGGTAGAATTTTTCCAATGAGGCTGGAGGTTGGAACCAGGGGTGATGATGTGGAATGACACGGCTAATCTGGTGAAAGCCTTTGTATACCTTATTTGAAAAAACCCATTTATTTCCAGGTATCTCTGACATGTCTGATCTGAAATAAGTGGTTTTTTTGATTTTCAATGGCGGGTTTGAAATGGCAGATGTGGTTTAAAAACTGTCATTAAAAAATGGCGGGTTTGCTTAACTCTGATACGTTAAAAAATGGCGGGTTTGCTTAACTCTGATACGCCCTAATAATTCTTGATTTTCTGAATGATATTTTTTTTCAATATTTATGAATCAATGAATTGCCAGATTGAAAAAGGTATTTTGTGTATTTTTGTATGTTTTTTTATGTTTGGTACAAAATTATTTATATTCCACTTTATATATTTATCTCAATTTTTTCAAGGAAATTGATTTTTTATCAGTTTTCTGGTTTCTCTTACATTGGATGAAGTATTTTTTGATCTATTTCAGGTTTTAATTCCTTGAAAAAAAACTATTTTTATAGAATTTATGAATATTCAATTTATTCAATTAGTGTCCATGGTTGAATTATTCAACAATTTCTGACCCAGAAGGACCCCATAGTGGGTCAAGAGGCCTTAATTTAGCCCCCAAGGGCCTCAATTTATTTTCACAGGCCTCTGGGGACCCAAAATGCCATCAAATAGGTTTTTATTTCTTCCCAGATAACTCTTAAAAACTTAAAATGGCTTTGTGAATTCCTTGCATTAGAAGGCATTCCAAAATTCTTGATATTAGCCAGAAGGTTGCTCTAATGATGCCAATGACACCTGTTTGGGCCATTCTCACAATTTATTTTCTAAAATCAAGCCTTTTGGTACCATTGGCTTGTGGTAATTAATCAATTTGGTGTTATTATAGCCTGGTCTAGTAAAAAGTACATCAAAAAAATCACAAAAAATATTTTTGAGAATTTTGGTTTACTTAAAAAAAATACAAAGCATAATACAGTGAAATGGAAAAGGGATTGGTCAAAAAATGGATTGTGAAATAATGGTTTTGTTGATTTTTTTAATTTTTTGATGGATTTTGGGAGGCCTTAAAATTCTTCAAAAAAACATGAATTAGGTTTGTGGGGATTTGAAAAATAAAGTAAAATGCCTGCGGATTAAAATTTGAAAAAATTGCATTTCTCAAAACAACTTTGAATTTGAGGAATTTCCCAGGTGGATTTTGAATTGCAGTGAAATATATCACATCCAAATTGAATGTTAACTGTTCTAAAATAATTTTAAAAGGCAGAAAATATTAATCTTTGTCAGAAATCAAGGTTACCCATAGAATTTCCATAACTCTTGCTAAGGAATCCATCACCTGTAGCTATCTTGGAAAATATCACCTCCATTCCCAATCTGAACACAATAGGAAATATAAGAGTTAAGCAAACCCGCCATTTTTGAATGGTGGGTTTCAAACAAAATCCGCCATTTCAAACCCGCCATTTAAAATAAAAAAACCACTTATTTCACATCAGGCGTGTCAGAGTTACCTGGAAATAAGTGGGTTTTTTCAAATAAAGTATTTAAAGGCTTCCACAACCAGTCCACTTCATCCACCCCTGGTTTCCCACCTTCTTCTAACTCCAACCTCATTGGGAAAAAGATTGATTCATTGCTCTTCATCTCTTCATCACTATCCTCATCACGTCATCACACTCATCTGTTTATTGCTTTCATCACATTCAGCTAAATCTCATTGGATCACTATCCTTATCACTTCATCCCTCTCATCCATTTATTTATTTCATCAAATCCAGCTAAATCTCATTAAATAACTATCCTCATCACTTCATCACTCCAAACACTTTATTTCTTTCATCACATCCCAACTCTCATTGCTTGATCCCTCTTGTCACTTCATCAATATCATCTCTTCCTATTCTCTTTGCTTCATCACTCTCATCCTCTCATCACATCATCACTCTCACCACTTAAAACTCTCATAGCCCTTCATCCCTCATACTATTTTTAAATGGCCCCTGAGAAATCCTCCCCCGGAAAGTCCACTAAACAACCCAATTGACCAAAGAAAACATTCCCCAGGAAGTCAAAATCTAGTAATCCTCCCCCATCAGCTTCCAAAAGCTCAAGTCAGCTCAAGAGAGCTGACACATCATCCTGGTAAACTGGCTAAAAATTCCCTCCAACTAAAATTCTTGCTTTGTATTGGAGAATGAAACACATGTTGGCCAACCTCCATCCTCTAAGGTCAATGGTTATCTCCTCATGGCCAATGAACTCAAAAATAAAACAAAAGGGAGGCTGGATCTGTCATCCAAACCAATGAGGGAGATATTCAAGAATTATTGAGCCAAGTACAAAAAAGCCCACTCCATGTCAATCTCCATTGGCTTTGGTATCACCAACTCTGAAAAATCCAAGGGAATCAACTTGGTGGTTGATAAGTTGGACTCCATTTGTCCTTTTTATATTCAAATGGATGAAATCTTTGGAAAGAAGGCCAACATCACCCCTCTAGCTGTTAACTTTTGCTTCTGAACCTCTTTATTTCAATTCAAACTACAACTCTTTTCATATTATAACTCTTGAGAAAACAAGTGATATTACCAAGCCATGAGGTATTTCAGAATGAAATCAAGAGACAAATCAGGAACAAATGAAAAACAAAGTAAGGAAATAGCGCGCAACAAATTACCTTTAGTTGAGAGCACTACTGATAAGCTTAGCGCGTTGACTCCAGAGAAGAGTTTCTTGTGAACTTGCTCCTCCTGGATCTTTCTGCTTTGCCAAAGCTTTATTGAGCGGGGTGCTGTTCTTTAGGCAGACGAGTTGGTGGCAACGGGGGAAAGAATCAACTCGAGAGGAGAGGGAGACAAACTGAGAGGAAAGGCTAGACTCCTGGTCCACTCTCCGTCCATGAGGGTGAGCTCTGGGATTGTAACGTGCGGGACTTGAAGCAACAATGGGGGGGGGAAAACACTGGGTTAAACAGCGGAGGCTGCAGGATCTTTAGTTAACACTCCTCCTAGATGCTGTTGCCATGAGATGCGGTTGGATTCTTGCCTGAACTACTTTAACAAATCCAAGAGGCTTTGTGAGGATGTCCGCAATCATCTGGTCTGTTGGAACGTGGTTGACCAAGATTAGCCATTTGGAAACCAGGTCTTGTATGTATTGGAACCAAATCTCTATGTGTTGGGATTTTGGATTCAGCTGAGCGTCTTTGCTGATGAAGTTGGCTCCCTTATTATCATTCTTTATTTTTGGCTTTGAGATAGAGATTCCAAGTCCAACAATTAGAGTGGACAGCCACCTGAATTTTTTTGCACACAGGTTGATTGCTACAAATTCCGCCTTGGTTGTGGACTGGGCAACTATGGATTGCTTCTTAGTAGTACAGCTAATGGGATTGCCGTATAGAGTGATAGCATATCCTGAGGTTGATTTCTGGGTGGTGATTGATTTTCCGTAGTCAGAATCTGCCCACCCACACAGCTTGTCTTTGGTGCTGGCCAACTTTTTGAACAAGATTCCCACTGACTTTGTCCCTTTTAGGTATTGTAACAGGTGCTTAACCATTTTCCACTGAGCTTGGGTTGGCCTGTTTGCAAACTGGGATAAAAGGTTTTCCGTGAACTGGATTTCAGGCCTTGTGTGGATAGCCAGATGTATGAGAGTACCCAGTGCCTTCTGCATGGTCTTTGTATCAAAGTCTGGTGAGTCCTGCCCCACTACGTCGTGTAAGTTCATGGGGGAAGGTGCCTTGACAGCGTTGAGGTGCTCAAAAACAAAGTCCTTCAGAGCCTTCTTGGTGAAATCGCGTTGGTGGAGCTTAAGTGAGCTGTCCTGATTCCACTCAAGGGTGTAGCCCAGGTGTTGAGTTGGGCGTTCCTGGAGCTTTATATTGTATTTCCCCCCCCCAGAAGTTTGCAGGAAACGCTCAATCTCCGCACAATCGCTGCCGACAACCAGCCCATTGTCCACATGCAAGTGCATCCAGATAGATTTGAATTCATTCACAAAGATCAAATTGTCACCCGTCAACGGGCCATACCAAGCAAGTGCAGCGTTTTTTTCAGGTGGGCGCGCCAGCAGCAAGGAGCTTGTTTGGTGCCGTACAACAACTTATTGAGCTGCCAGACCCAATCTTCCTTACCCAGGACCTCAAAACCCGCCACCTTTGCCACGTGAACCACTGCGTCGCTGTTGTTGTACAAGAATGCTTTCCCAACATTGAACTGAAAGACGTGCCAGCCGTGTTGCACCATTGCCAAAAGAAAAGCCCTAAGTGATTTGCACCTGCCAACCAACAAATATGTGTCAAGTTAATGTTGCGGGTACTCCTGGTGATTGCCAAAGCAGACCCATCTTGACTTTTGTTGGGTAATGTCACCAAACTTGTTCTTCTTCCGGACCAGGTGCCACATCCCCCCAATAACCTTGTCATCGTCTGACCGCGGGACCAGGGTCCCCGTTTCATGCATAAGGAGTGATGTGTTTTTGGCCATCATGGACTCAAGCCACTTTGGGTGCTCATCCAGATCCGCCAGCGCCTTCTCCACTGAGATCACCTTGCTTATCAAAATCTTGTCAGTATTGTTGCAAACAGTGCACAAGTCATGTGAGCATCAAGAGTAGGACAGAATAGCCATGGGATCAATTTTGGACAAAATGTTTTGGGGGGCCTTGTTGTAATGTGGCACATAGGCATAACCCTTGGGAGCGACAATGGAGGAGCCCAGGACATTTGGTGAGGAGTAAGTAGCAGCTGTGACTGCGGGACCCATGAGCTCATTCTCAAGCGGTGGGTTGGGAGGGGATGGGGTGGAATCGACCAGAGGCTTGATTCTTGGAGAGGGCAAGGGTTCAAGCTGTTTCTGCTTTACAGACTGAAAGACCAGCATTACAACGGTGGTGGACTGAGATGCAATGGAGGGAACAGGCAGGGGTGAAATGACGGTCCATGGGAGTGAGGATGGGGATTTCCTCAGATATTGGGTGGAATCATATTGAAAGACAAGATGAGTGGGCCTGAAGTCCCAGCTTACCACCACTTTACGTCTGCCTGGGTCCAAGAACCCGCCGGCATCCAAGTAGGACTTTTACCCCAAGAACAGAAGGGGCTTAGATGGCACCTCCAACTTGGATGGTGGAGAGCAATGCACGTGCACCTTGAGACCAAATGGAATCAGCGTTAGCACATTGCGGACAGGTTCTATAGTTGCATTCACATCAAGCAGCATGCTGACTGGTGAATTCCACTGTAATGCCGCAGAGGGAAGAACATTGATCAGCATAGACAAATACCTTGCGGCCTCATCCCAGTAGTTAATGGGTACCTCTGACTTAGCAAGGATACACCTCATTTTAGTGAGTATAGAATGATTAAACCGTTTGGTAAGCCCGTTGGTTTGAGGAGATTCAGCTGGACCTTGCTCAAGGATGATTCCCCAATGGGAGAGGAACTTGCAAAGTCTGGTCGATCCAAATTTGCCACTGCGGTTGCAGTGCAGGAAGGCTAGAGTCACGTCCAACTGATTTTTTATCTCGTGGATGTAACTCATGATTCTGTCTTTGGAGTCGGATTTGTTCTTGAGAATGTAAACCCTGTCATAATGCGAGTAGTCGTCAATTATCACTAGGATATACAATGCCAACTGCTTGCAGGGCAGAGTGATCAGGAGGACATACATATGAAGTTGCTGGAAGGGTTTTAGCAAGATGGGCAAAGGGTTTGAGAGAGACTTGCGCTTGATCTTGCACTGGGAACATACGTTGCAGAACTCCAATGACAGGGATTTCCTTGGTGTTGGTATCTGGTGAGAGTGCAAGAACTTCTTGAGGTAGACGTCCAACGGATGCCCAAGCGTTATGTGCCAGTCCACAGAAGGGCTTTTCATCCTGTCTAGGTTGATCTCATGAGGAAGGGAGTAGTAGGAAATATACAGGTTTCCAATCCTTGTAAATCAATAGATGATCCGGTCCGCAAGCTTCACCAACACAGTGCCATGCTTGTGTACCAACCAAAGACCATGATCCTCCAGCTGAGTTGCTGAGATGAGATTCCGGGGACCGTTGGGTGCATAGAACACTGGGAAGATTGATGTACCCCCAATGTTGAGCTTGCTAACATGGGTAACCTCAATGCAACCTCCATAGGTGTTCAGCTGTTTATTGACAGGAGTTGGGTTGTGTAGCAGCAAGAAATTGCACACTTTTGACCTTGATGCTCCGGAGTCATATACCAGCTCACACCTGGAATCATTTGGCACAGACACATTATAGAGAGCATCTTTGCAGCTAAGAAATCCACAGTCTTCCGGATTAGTAGATTGATCAGCAGCCATCATCATCTTGTCATCAACCAGGTGATCTGGTGAAGAAACTTTGGAACAGTCCTTGGCCACGTTTAGTGAGTTTTGAGAACAAATTTGCTTGAGTTTGCGGTCAAGTTGCTCTATCTCAGAGGGGAGTGACTTGGGCTGTGGACACAGTTGAGGATTATTCCTTTTTGGGGCTACAGACATGGGGCAGAAGGGAACTGGTTGAGGCAGTGATTGTTATTTGTGGGGGGAGGCGTAGTATTTTGCATCAATGGAGTTTGATTCCCATCTGGAGTCTTCTAGTAGAACCCTAGTGGATAATGCCTCCAGAGTGAAGGGACGTATGTCGTAGAGTGTGGAAGTGATGCTTGATATGAAGTAATCTTGTCTTAAGCCCTTGATGAGAAAGACAGCAGCCAGAGCAGGAGAGACATTCATGATCTGATCTTCAGGTGGTTGGCTTTTGATCATATCAGTGAGAGTAAACTATGTGTCCTTGAACATTGAGGTATCCTTTCGTAGACTTCTCCCCGGTTTGTAGGTTAGGTTTACAAGATGGATCAGGGCGTCTCCTATGACTATCAGCAAATTCTCTCTGCATTAATTGGCAAGGAGAGGGTAGGCTTTGTTGAAACTAGACTTGCTGGACTTGACACAGGACAATAGGTCTTGTTTGATTAAATTTCTGTGTAGACTGAGGGCCAGAGCGTTCTTTAATTGGTAGACTTTTGTTTCAGAGTTAGCTTTGATCCATTCCTTGTCTAAGATTTCTTTGTGGACCTTTCCAATTATTATGCCCTCAAAAGAACACTTCCAGTTGGGCCAATTGTGTTGATTTAGCTTTATAATTTTTGATTTGGTTGAGTAGTCATCCTCATCTGAGCCATTGGAATGGGGGATGAGTATGGGGTGTCCTTTGCGATTAGCTATTTGATGCGGTACCTGTTAATCTTGACTTTTGTATCTATTCAGTAGTTGTTTGGATTAATAGTTGGCTCTTGCTACCATGTTAACATTTGCTTCTGAACCTCTTTATTTAAATTCAAACTACAACTCTTGTAATAGTATAACTCTTGAGAAAACAAGTGATATGACCAAGCCATCAGGTATGTCAGAATGAAATCAAGAGACAAATTAGGAACAAATGAACAACAAAGTAAGGAAACAGCGCGCAACAAATGAACTTTAGTTGAGAGCGTTACTGATAATCTTAATGCGTTGACTCCAGAGAAGAGTTTCTTGTGAACTTTTTCCTCCTGGATCTTGCTGCTTGGCCAAAGCTTGATTGAGTGTGGTGCTGTTCTTTAGGCGGACAGGTTGGTGGCGATGGGGGCAAGAACTGACTGGAGAGGAGAGGGAGACAAACTGAGAGGAAAGGCTATACTCCTGGTCCACTCTCTGTCCGTGAGGGTGAGCTCTGGGATTGTAACATGCGGGACTTGAAGCAACAATGGCGGGGGAAAAACACCAGGGGAAACAGCAGAGGCTGCGGGATCTTTAGTTAAAAATAGCTGCTTTTGATTCCTAACAATCTGATTCAGTTGATGCTGAGGACTTAGCTGGGGATGCTCAGCCTAGCAATGGTGATCCTGAAGAAACCTATGAGTGGCCCCCATCCAATGCCAAGGAGGGTATTCAAATGCAATCAGCTCCAATCACGTCTACCTCCGCATTTATTGAGGAGTCAAACCCAACCTTGGATCCCTCCCCTCTTTCTTTGGATTGCTCTCTTCCTGGGGTGGAAGAACTGGAGGACTTGGCCAATGAGTAGGGTTTCATTCCAATATCACCATTTCCATTGAAATCTGCTCCAGTAAGGAACCAATTCCTTTTCTCTTCTTTCCAGTCAATCCTGACTGATTTAGATTCACCAAAAACAGGCTCATCCATTCCTGAATGGAAAAAACTCAAGCCAATGGGGCCTCCAACATCCCCTTCAAATGAGAGCAATGATGTTTCCACACAAACCTCCTCTGCAAAGGGAAAGCAAAAGTTCTCCAATTCCATCAACATGGACCCCAATAGCATTCAAAAGAGGCAAAACACTTCAAATGTTTTGGGATTTGAGGAGATCATGGAGAAGCAAGAGTCAAGTAAGCCCATTGGATTCTCCTTGCTTTCAAAATCAAGCTTATTCCTATTGCCCTCTGAAAAACAGTGAAATTGAAAATTGAATCTGAAAAGCTTCCTTTGAAAATGAGAAGTGGGATCTTCAACTGGCTATTGATTTTCAAAAGCCAAAAGCAATGAGTTTGGCTCATCAGAAAAAATGGGATGCTGAGTGAAAGTTGAAACAGGCTGAGATCAAATTTAAAAAATAGGAAAAGGAGAAGGTTGGAAAGCAAGTGCAACTGCAAATGGAGAGGGAAAAACTATCAACAGAAAAAAAAGATAAGTGGTCAATGGCTGCATCATACATTGGTAGGAGCAGAAAATTATATGAATTAAATCAGATTAATCAAATGCTGGGCTTGTAAATATATTTCCTTTGATGAAAAACTTGAAAAGAAAAAAAATCATTTTTCATTAAAACAATGCTCAAGACTATTTTTAACCCCACCAATAAAAAAATATTTTTTCTTTTTATCTATATTCTTTTCCCTGGAGTATAATTTCCCACTCCCCAAGTCCCTTCAAGTGTTTCTAGTTGTTTTGTTGATTTTCATTGAAATTTCAATTCTTGTATGAGTGGCAGTCTCCACAGAAGGAAAAGTACAGTGGTTGAACTTATTGGCTGCCCAAACCATTTTTACCACACCTTCTTATTTGAAGTCAATTCCAAAGCCCAGGTCATGAAAAACAAATTGGACATCAGATACTTGATATTCATCCGTGTTTTCAATAATTTGTCCATTTGATTTCCTGGTTGGAATTGCAAGTAAAAAGGAATAATCAGAGATTTCATCTTTGTCAATGTGATGCAAGTTGTTAGAAGAGTTGGATGTGAAGGTGACATGCGTTCTTTTTCTTTTTGGAAACTATGGAAGGGTACAGATCCAAAGGACATGGTTTTTTACGAGACCAGACAACTTTTCATTGTTGAGCTGAGGAAATTCAGAGTAGAGAAACAATTAGAAGGATCAGATTCATGTAGAGCAGTCAAAGAACAATAGTTATAAGGACAAGAATACTCACCTGAGGAAATTCAGAGTAGAGAAACAAGTAGAAGGACGAGGACAGAAGATCCTTCTACCAGTCTCAAGCTCTGTCCTCAGGTGGACAGTGATAGAAATTTCACAAGAAGTGTGACATGATTAGTGGACATCTGAGAGTTGAAAACAAAGCGCGCATGTGTGACAATGAGTAAAAACAGATTGAGTAGGGAGGAGTTATGAGAGTGTCAAACTAAGATGAAAATGACAGGGATCAGAATGAGAGTATATAGGTTGTAGGATGAAAGAGATAGAGTAAAGTAGAGAATATAGAAGAAGAAAAGAAAGAATGATTCAGGAAAGATAGAAAAGGATAAAGGAACTGAGAAGAAACTAAATGGGATTTAAGATGAAAGAGCAGTAATCCCAACACCCCCCCCTTGCTAACCACCCGCAGTGAGACCAAACAGAGCTTGATTTTTTTTGAGGAGGACTCAAGACAGCGGTTTGGTTAGCATATCCGCAATCATCTTCTTGGTTCCCACATGATGGACTGTGAAGACCCCTTGAGCCACACATTCCCAGATGAAATGATGACGTGCGTCAATATGTTTTGTGCAGGAATGGTGCTCAGGGTTCTTTGCCAAGGCCTTGGTGCCTTTGTTGTCAACATAGAGCAAAACTGGACTGGAACTGCGGATGCGGAGTTCAACCATTACATTTCACAGCCATAGTCCTTCCTTGCAACAGTCCAAGAGAGCTTTATACTCTGCCTCCAATATCAAAAGCAAAACTTTCAGTTGTTTTTTGGACCTCCAGGAAACAGAGCGGGCTCCTACCCGGAAAACATAACCCAAAACAGAGCAATGTTTGTCACAATCCTCAGCCCAGTCTGAGTCTGCAAAACCGGCAAGAGTTAAGTGGGAGCCACCAAGAGTTAGACTCATATTCTTGGTGGCAAAAAGATATTGAAGGACAAGGAAAGCTGCATCCTAGTGGTCGATGGAGGGATCCTGAAGGAACTGCAAAATTTTGTTCACTGCAAACAAAACATCCGGGCAAGTGCACTGAGAAATCCAGAGAAGGGAGCCAACAAGTTGGTTGTATTGAGGGGGGGAAGGCGGAACATTGAACTTGCATTTCACTAAAGACTTGAAGGTTGAACTCGTGGGGGAGATGATGGGGGAAGAAATAAATGGGAGAAATGTGGAAGCAATGGAGCTGATATAGTGCTCCTGCCCAATGGAGACTGTTCCAGATTTGCGGTCTTGCTGGATGGATATGGAAAGGAAGAGAGAAAGATCCTCATCAGATCCAATTGTGAAATGCCCCCCGATTTCTGCAATGAATGGGAAGAAAAAATACAGAGTCCCCACAATGGCAAGATCATCCACATGAGCCGTGAAAGCACCTACAAGTATAATTCCGCGTAGCTGGAAATATAGAGAAGGGTTGTAAGATGATCTGGTGAGACCAAGGGAGAGGAGGGCGGAGTTTAGCTTGACATTCCATTGCCAAGGGGATTGTTTTAAACCGTAGATTTCTCTTGAAACTTTGCACACCCAATCCGGGTGTAATGGGTCTTCAAAACCCGGCAGTTGAGACATGTAGATCAGTTCCTCAAGATGTCCGTTGAGAAACGCGGTTTTGAAATCCACTTTATGGCCAACCCATCCTTTGTTGCCGAGGAGGCTGAGCAGAAGTTGGAGTGTCTTGAGGCAAAGAGTTGGAGCAAAGACTTTGTAAAAATCAAGCGCATGGACTTGGGTGAAACCTATGGCAACAAGGCTGGCCTTGAGCTTGATGATCAAACTGTAAGCCTTTTGTTTCACCTTGAAAATCCATTTGCATTGAATGATCTTCCAACCCTTTGGGTGAGGAACCAGGACCCAGGTGTTCATTCCACATAAAGATGAGTTCTCCTCATGAGCCAAGAGTATCCAACAGAAGCAATGCGGGTTTTTCATCAATTGCTTCCAGGTCTTTGGTGCCAGGATATTTTCCTTAATTGAGGCAGAGCGAGAGTAGTTGCCAAAACCAGAGGGAGCACGGGAGATTCTGGAGGAAAATTGTGGAGCGGGGGGAGAAGGCCTCAATGGAGGTGAGGAGAAAGTCATTGGGGGCAGGGATGGTGGGGAAATTGGAGCAGAGAGAGGAGGTAGTGGAGGGAGAGAGGGGGAGACTGAGGGAGAGGAAAAGGAAGAGGACAGAGAGGAAGGATGGAAAGGGGAGGGAAGAGAGGATGGGACTGAAGAGGGAGAGAGGGGGGGTGGGAAAATTGAGATGTTGGAAGTTGAAGAGGATCTGGAGCTTGGAACAGAAGAACCAGGTTGGAAATGAACAGTGGATGAGGCAGAAATTTCTGGGAGGGGTGCAGGAGGAGAGGAGAGGAGAGGAGAGGCTGGGAGGGCAGGGGTCAGAAGATTGGAGGGGGGGGAGGGAGGAGGCAGGGTGGCAGGCCGGGAGTTTCTGATGGGAGAGGGCATAA
This sequence comes from Puccinia polysora, assembly GCA_025617555.3. Taxonomy (NCBI): domain Eukaryota; kingdom Fungi; phylum Basidiomycota; class Pucciniomycetes; order Pucciniales; family Pucciniaceae; genus Puccinia; species Puccinia polysora. The sequence continues at coordinate 7,919,963 of CM062618.1, forward strand.
CACAAGAGCCTGGAAGAGATTTGGGAGCTTGGGAATCAACCGGCCAGGAAAACTCCATGGGAGCAGGAGGAGAGGTTGCAACGGGGGCTTGACGGGGACCAGCGTAAGGGAAGTTGGTGTTGTTGAAGATGACGTCCCTGGATTTGATGACCTTGTGACTCTTGAGGTCCAAAAGTTGGTAACCATTTCCGTCCGAGGGATAAGACAGAAGAACTGCCTTACAACCCTTTGGATCAAGCTTGGATTGGTTAGGCTTGGGTACTTTGTACCATAAAAGGCAACTGAAATGATGAAGATAGGAGGGGGAGATATTGCTGTATTGTAGAATGGAGTTTGGTGACACAAATCCATGCGGTGTTTTGCAGGGGTAAGAATTGAACCCGAAAAGGGAGTGGTGCAGGGCATCAGCCCAGTATGACTTTGGCATATGTGAGGAAGAAAGAGAGAATTTTAGTAGGTTAAGGATGGTCTGGTTTGAACGCTCAGCAACTTGGTTCAACTGAGGGGAGTGAGGAGGGCCGGGTTTGTGATGGATACCCTTGGATAAAAGAAATTCTTGCAGCCTGGTGTTTATGTATTTGCCGCCGTTGTTGGTGCGCAGGGACAGAACCTGGTGGCGGAAATGAGCCTCAAAGAATGAAATGAAGGATTTGATTGAGTTGGGGGCGTCTGATTTGGACCGTAGAGGATAGGCAAAAAGAGCTTTGGAGCAGTCGTCAATGAGAGTAATGAAGTACTTAAATCCTTCTCTAGAGTTCACTTCAAAACTTCACAGATCTGAGTGTATGATTTTGCCAGGGGTGTTGGATCAATAGCTTAGTCTTGAATGGAAAGGGTTCTGCGACATCTTGGATTGAATGGAGGTGGTGCACTGCTGGACAGCTAGTTTTTTGTTGGGTTCTGGAGTGATCCCAACGGACTTGAGCAGTTTTCTAAGCGACTTCAAATTAAGGTGAGAAAATCTAAAGTGGTAACCAAAGAGACTGTCATCAGGAAGGTTGGAACAGGTTGAAAGGGCTGTCTCCTGGTGGCTCACAAATTTGCGTGGGAGATAGTAGAGGTTGCCTTTTTGATATCCATGGAGGGTGGTTGATAAATCCTTTTCCAAATGATCTTGTTGGCAAATTTTGCATCCTGTGGAGGTGAAAATGACTTGATAGCCTGCGTCGCAGATACTCAAGATTGACATAAGAGGTTAATGTAGGTTTGGCACCAGAAGGGCCTTGATCTTATCAACTGGTAGGGACATGGATCCTTCTTTGGTTGAGGTAATAGATGATCCATTGGCTAGTTGGATGGAGATTGACTTTTATTTTTGAGAGTCAAGTTGCCATGCGTGATGTGTCATAGAAAGCAAACATCTGTAGTCAAGGTTGAAGTCAACATTTCCTGATGGGTTTGTATTTTCTTTGGCAATGTTACAGGAAGCATATCCAGCGTTGATGACAATTTCCAAATCAGAGAAGTCATTCTCTTCATTTTTGTTGGTTTTCTGATCTGCTTTTGTAATGTTTGCTTTGTGATTGTCTGAGGTTGTTGGTTTGGTTTGGTTTATCTGCTTGTTTCTTTTTGAGATAGCAAGAGCCTCAAGAACATCTGGGCATCTTGAGAAAGAATGTCCCTTGGTCTTACAGCTGGTACGGTAATGGATTTTTGGTTGGTTCTGTGTGTTATTGTCTTGTTGATTTAGTGACTTGTGATAGTTTGATGATGTTTGCTTTGCCAATTTTTCAGCTTGAAGATCTTTGTTTCTGGTTTGTCTTCTTAAGTGCTCCTGCTTGAGAAAATTAATGAGCTTAGATGATGGGACTGATTCCTCATTCATAATGCTTGAGACGCATCCTAACCAGTCATCTGGTAGTGACAGTAGAATGGCGGTAGATTGAAGGTCATTGGTGGTAATCAAGGAAGCAATTTTTTCACCATACAAGGTTATTTCTGAGAGATGAGTAGTCATTTCCTTATTGTTAAGTTTTGGCAGAAGTAATTTTATTAACCATTACCTTTGTCCACTGGACAAATTATCTTGGTACGCATCCCGTAGAGCATTCCACATGCCTATGGCACTTTCTTCATGTTTTTGTATGAATGAAAGTTTGAGGGATTGATCAATCTTGATATGACTGAACATACCAATAAGTTATCCTTAGTCCATGTTTCTGGGTTGGGTTTGGAAGTGTTTTTGGTAAGTAAGTATCCTACGCCAGTCGCTCAAAAGTGGATTTGTAGGACCATGGACCAGTTGAGATAGTTTGATTCTGATCCAGGTGAGCTGAGAGGAAGAGAGGAAATGGTTTTGAGGACTGGATGACCATTATTTCTTTCTTCCATGTCTAATCATTTATTTTGACACAATCTGTGCCAGATCCTTCTAAAATAGGTGATTTGCTTCATGGGCAGGTTTATCTGGCAACTCTGGGCTCATAACCTGTTAAGATGAGGAAATTCAGAGTAGAGAAACAAGTAGAAGGATCAGATTCAGGTAGAGCAGTCAAAGAAGAAAAGTTATAAGGACAAGAATACTCACCTGGGGAAATTCAGAGTAGAGAAACAACTAGAAGGATCATATTCACGTAGAGCAGTCAAAGAAGAAAAGTTATAAGGACAAGAATACTCACCTGAGGAAATTCAGAGTAGAGAAACAAGTAGAAGGATGAGGAGAGAAGATCCTTCTACCAGTCTTGAGCTCTGTCCTCAGGTGGACACAGTGATAGAAATGTCAAAAGAAGTGTGACATGATTAGTGGACATCTGAGAGTTGAAAACAAAGTGCGCATGTGTGACAATGAGTAAAAACAGACTGAGTAGGGAGGAGTTATGAGAGTGTCACACTAAGATGAAAATGACAGAGATCAGACTGAGAGTATGTAGGTTGTAGGATGAAAGAGATAGAGCAAATTAGAGAATATAGAAGAAGAAAAGTAAGAATGATTCAGGACAGATAGAAAAGGATAAAGGAACTGAGAAGAAACTACATGGGATTTAAGATGAAAGAGAAGTAATCCCAACATTCATTAATTCCTTCCTCAGCAACTTCAAAAGACATTTCTGAATCCCAAGATTGAAGCCTTGTTTGGTGAGTAGCCCTACTCTTCCCACTTCTCTGGGTGTTTTTCAAGCCATCTCCTTCCATCTTGTTCCCTCCCAATCCTATACTAAGATTTGGGTGATTAACATGACAGGATTTGATTGTTTGGGTAAAGGTTTGAGGGGGGTGGTATAACAATTATACATTCACCAATAGCAGTTGAGGGATTGAAAAAAAAATGGTCAGTCAAATGGACATTACTGGTGAAACAAGATTGGATCAAAAAAAAGAAACCAAACCTGGACTTGATCCCAAGTTCACCAGATACGTGATTGCCAAAAAAAAAATAAACTGGAAATGGTTTTCCAACAAGACCAGCTTCTGTGTACACGGCTCTGTACAAAGCTCAATGGGCTGTGTGGCACCCTACAAAACTCAAATGAGCCATGTGGCATGCTACACGTCTCAAATGGGCTGTGTGGAATGCTAAACATCCCATTTGAGTTTTACGGAATGCTAAACAACTAAAATCAAGTTGTTTAGCCTCCACTAAATCATAAATAATGAATAATAAATTATAAATTATAAATTATAAATTATGAATATAAATTATAGATTAGAAATAATAAATATAGATTAGAAATAATAAATTATATATAATAAATAATAAATCATAAATAATAAAAAATAAATAATAAAAAATAAATAATAAATAATAAATAATAAATAATAAATAATAAATAATAAATAATAAATAATAAATAATAAATAATAAATAATAAATAATAAATAATAAATAATAAATAATAAATAATAAATAATAAATAATAAATAATAAATAATAAATAATAAATAATAAATAATAAATAATAAATAATAAATAATAAATAATAAATAATAAATAATAAATAATAAATAATAAATAATAAATAATAAATAATAAATAATAAATAATAAATAATAAATAATAAATAATAAATAATAAATAATAAATAATAAATAATAAATAATAAATAATAAATAATAAATAATAAATAATAAATAATAAATAATAAATAATAAATAATAAATAATAAATAATAAATAATAAATAATAAATAATAAATAATAAATAATAAATAATAAATAATAAATAATAAATAATAAATAATAAATAATAAATAATAAATAATAAATAATAAATAATAAATAATAAATAATAAATAATAAATAATAAATAATAAATAATAAATAATAAATAATAAATAATAAATAATAAATAATAAATAATAAATAATAAATAATAAATAATAAATAATAAATAATAAATAATAAATAATAAATAATAAATAATAAATAATAAATAATAAATAATAAATAATAAATAATAAATAATAAATAATAAATAATAAATAATAAATAATAAATAATAAATAATAGATAATAAATAATAACTAATAAATAATAAATAATAAATAATAAATAATAGATAATAGATAATAAATAATAATTAATAAATAATAAATAATAAATAATAAATAATAAATAATAAATAATAAATAATAAATAATAAATAATAAATAATAAATAATAAATAATAAATAATAAATAATAAATAATAAATAATAAATAATAATTAATAAATAATAAATAATAAATAATAAATAATAAATAATAAACAATAAATAATAAATAATAAATAATAAATTATAAATAATAAATAATAAATAATAAATAATAAATAATAAATAATAAATAATAAATAATAAATAATAAATAATAAATAATAAATAATAAATAATAAATAATAAATAATAAATAATAAATAATAAATAATAAATAATAAATAATAAATAATAAATAATAAATAATAAATAATAAATAATAAATAATAAATAATAAATAATAAATAATAAATAATAAATAATAAATAATAAATAATAAATAATAAATAATAAATAATAAATAATAAATAATAAATAATAACTAATAAATAATAAATACTGAATAATAAATAATAAATAATATATAATAAATAATAAATAATAAATAATAAATAATAAATAATAAATAATAAATAATAAATAATAAATAATAAATAATAAATAATAAATAATAAATAATAAATAATAAATAATAAATAATAAATAATAAATAATAAATAATAAATAATAAATAATAAATAATAAATAATAAATAATAAATAATAAATAATAAATAATAAATAATAAATAATAAATAATAAATAATAAATAATAAATAATAAATAATAATTAATAATTAATAATTAATAAATAATAAACAATAAATAATAAATAATAAATAATAAATAATAAATCATAAATAATAAATCATAAATAATAAATCATAAATAAATAATAATAAATAAATAATAATAAATAATAAATAATAATAAATAATAAATAATGATTAATGATTAATGAATAATAAATAATGAATAATAAATAATAAATAATAAATAATAAATAATAAATAATAAATAATAATAAATAATAAATAATAAATAATAATTAAGAAATAATAAATAATAAATTATAATAAATAATAAATAATAAATAATAAACAATAAATAATAAATAATAGATAATAAATAATAAATAATAAATAATAAATAATAAATAATAAATAATAAATAATAAATAATAAATAATAAATAATAAATAATAAATAATAAATAATAAATAATAAATAATAAATAATAAATAATAAATAATAAATAATAAATAATAAATAATAAATAATAAATAATAAATAATAAATAATAAATAATAAATAATAAATAATAAATAATAAATAATAAATAAGAAATAATAAATAATAAATAATAAATAATAAATAATAGATAATAAATAATAGATAATAAATAATAAATAATAAATAATAAATAATAAATAATAAATAATAAATAATAAATAATAAATAATAAATAATAAATAATAAATAATAAATAATAAATAATAAATAATAAATAATTAATAATAAATAATAAATAATAAATAATAAATAATAAATAAAAAATAATAAATAATAAATAATAAATAATAAATAATAAATAATAAATAATAAATAATAAATAATAAATAATAAATAATAAATAATAAATAATAAATAATAATAAATAATAAATAATAAATAATAAATAATAAATAATAAATAATAAATAATAAATAATAAATAATAAATAATAAATAATAAATAATAAATAATAAATAATAAATAATAAATAATAAATAATAAATAATAAATAATAAATAATAAATAATAAATAATAAATAATAAATAATAAATAATAAATAATAAATAATAAATAATAAATAATAAATAATAAATAATAAATAATAAATAATAAATAATAAATAATAAATAATAAATAATAAATAATAAATAATAAATAATAAATAATAAATAATAAATAATAAATAATAAATAATAAATAATAAATAATAAATAATAAATAATAAATAATAAATAATAAATAATAAATAATAAATAATAAATAATAAATAATAAATAATAAATAATAAATAATAAATAATAATTAAGAAATAATAAATAATAAATTATAATAAATAATAAATAATAAATAATAAACAATAAATAATAAATAATAGATAATAAATAATAAATAATAAATAATAAATAATAAATAATAAATAATAAATAATAAATAATAAATAATAAATAATAAATAATAAATAATAAATAATAAATAATAAATAATAAATAATAAATAATAAATAATAAATAATAAATAATAAATAATAAATAATAAATAATAAATAATAAATAATAAATAATAAATAATAAATAATAAATAATAAATAATAAATAATAAATAATAAATAATAAATAATAAATAATAAATAATAAATAATAAATAATAAATAATAAATAATAAATAATAAATAATAAATAATAAATAATAAATAATAAATAATAAATAATAAATAATAAATAATAAATAATAAATAATAAATAATAAATAATAAATAATAAATAATAAATAATAAATAATAAATAATAAATAATAAATAATAAATAATAAATAATAAATAATAAATAATAAATAATAAATAATAAATAATAAATAATAAATAATAAATAATAAATAATAAATAATAAATAATAAATAATAAATAATAAATAATAAATAATAAATAATAAATAATAAATAATAAATAATAAATAATAAATAATAAATAATAAATAATAAATAATAAATAATAAATAATAAATAATAAATAATAAATAATAAATAATAAATAATAAATAATAAATAATAAATAATAAATAATAAATAATAAATAATAAATAATAAATAATAAATAATAAATAATAAATAATAAATAATAAATAATAAATAATAAATAATAAATAATAAATAATAAATAATAAATAATAAATAATAAATAATAAATAATAAATAATAAATAATAAATAATAAATAATAAATAATAAATAATAATCAATAAATAATAAATAATAAATGATAAATAATAAATGATAAATAATAAATTATAAATAATAAATAATAAATAATAAATAATAAATAATAAATAATAAATAATAAATAATAAATAATAAATAATAAATAATAAATAATAAATAATAAATAATAAATAATAAATAATAAATAATAAATAATAAATAATAAATAATAAATAATAAATAATAAATAATAAATAATAAATAATAAATAATAAATAATAAATAATAAATAATAAATAATAAATAATAAATAATAAATAATAAATAATAAATAATAAATAATAAATAATAAATAATAAATAATAAATAATAAATAATAAATAATAAATAATAAATAATAAATAATAAATAATAAATAATAAATAATAAATAATAAATAATAAATAATAAATAATAAATAATAAATAATAAATAATAAATAATAAATAATAAATAATAAATAATAAATAATAAATAATAAATAATAAATAATAAATAATAAATAATAAATAATAAATAATAAATAATAAATAATAAATAATAAATAATAAATAATAAATAATAAATAATAAATAATAAATAATAAATAATAAATAATAAATAATAAATAATAAATAATAAATAATAAATAATAAATAATAAATAATAAATAATAAATAATAAATAATAAATAATAAATAATAAATAATAAATAATAAATAATAAATAATAAATAATAAATAATAAATAATAAATAATAAATAATAAATAATAAATAATAAATAATAAATAATAAATAATAAATAATAAATAATAAATAATAAATAATAAATAATAAATAATAAATAATAAATAATAAATAATAAATAATAAATAATAAATAATAAATAATAAATAATAAATAATAAATAATAATAAATAATAAATAATAAATAATAAATAATAAATAATAAATAATAAATAATAAATAATAAATAATAAATAATAAATAATAAATAATAAATAATAAATAATAAATAATAAATAATAAATAATAAATAATAAATAATAAATAATAAATAATAAATAATAAATAATAAATAATAAATAATAAATAATAAATAATAAATAATAAATAATAAATAATAAATAATAAATAATAAATAATAAATAATAAATAATAAATAATAAATAATAAATAATAAATAATAAATAATAAATAATAAATAATAAATAATAAATAATAAATAATAAATAATAAATAATAAATAATAAATAATAAATAATAAATAATAAATAATAAATAATAAATAATAAATAATAAATAATAAATAATAAATAATAAATAATAAATAATAAATAATAAATAATAAATAATAAATAATAAATAATAAATAATAAATAATAAATAATAAATAATAAATAATAAATAATAAATAATAAATAATAAATAATAAATAATAAATAATAAATAATAAATAATAAATAATAAATAATAAATAATAAATAATAAATAATAAATAATAAATAATAAATAATAAATAATAAATAATAAATAATAAATAATAAATAATAAATAATAAATAATAAATAATAAATAATAAATAATAAATAATAAATAATAAATAATAAATAATAAATAATAAATAATAAATAATAAATAATAAATAATAAATAATAAATAATAAATAATAAATAATAAATAATAAATAATAAATAATAAATAATAAATAATAAATAATAAATAATAAATAATAAATAATAAATAATAAATAATAAATAATAAATAATAAATAATAAATAATAAATAATAAATAATAAATAATAAATAATAAATAATAAATAATAAATAATAAATAATAAATAATAAATAATAAATAATAAATAATAAATAATAAATAATAAATAATAAATAATAAATAATAAATAATAAATAATAAATAATAAATAATAAATAATAAATAATAAATAATAAATAATAAATAATAAATAAATAATAATAAATAAATAATAATAAATAATAAATAATAATAAATAATAAATAATGATTAATGATTAATAAATAATAAATAATGAATAATAAATAATAAATAATAAATAATAAATAATAAATATTAAATAATAAATAATGATAAATAATAAATAATAAATAATAAATAATAAATAATAAATAATAAATAATAAATAATAAATAATAAATAATAAATAATAATAAATAATAAATTATAATAAATAATAAGTAATAAATAATAAGTAATAAATAATAAATAATAAATAATAAATAATAAATAATAAATAATGATAAATAATAAATAATAATAAAGAATAATAAATAATAAATAATAATAAATAATAATATATAAAAAATAATAATAAATAATAAATAATAATAAATAATAATAAATAATAATAAATAATAATAAATAATAAATAATAAAATATAAAATATATGGAGTAGTGTATGTGCTCCCAAGCGTTGAGGGGCCCTACACAACTCCCATAGGCCATGTGGGGCTTTTTACACGGCTCCCACACGCCTGGAGCCGTGTACACGGCTCCCACACAACTGGAGCTGTGTACACGGCTCTCACACAAATGGAGCCGAGAACTTAACATCACCCTTTTCATTAATACCTTCCTCAGAAACTTCCAAAGACATTTCTGAATCCCTAGATTGAAGCCTCTTTCCAAAAGCAGCCCTACTCTTCCCACCTCTCTGTGTGTTTTTCAAGCCATCTCCTTCCATCTTGTTCCCTCCCAATCCTATACTTAGATTGGGGTGAGGAACAAGGTGGGATTTGATTGTTTTGTAATATTTTGAGGGGGGTGGGAGAAGAATTAGACATTCACCAATAGTGGTTGATGGATTGAAAAAAAAAAGAAACAGAAAAAAAAACAGTCAGTCAAATGGAAATCATTGGTGAAATAAGATTGGATCAAAAAAATGAAACCAAACCTTGACTTGATCCCAAGTTCACCAGAAACGTGATCACCAAAAAAAAAAAAAAAAAAAAAAAAACTGTACCAAAAAAAAAACTGTACCAAAAAAAAACATCACATCAGCACCCAAAAAAAAAAAGAAAAAAAAACCTTACCAGGGTGTGAGAGAATTGGGCCGGGCCTTTGTGTTGGGTTTGCGGGCAATGGCACCAGCTGGAAAGGGAGGAGGGGGGGCAAGGTGGGGCCAGAAGGCAAGGAGGGGGGGGGTGGTGGGGCCGGCAGGCAAAGAGGCGGGGGCAGGTGGATTGACAGGGGGCGCTGAGCAAGGAGGGGGGGCCAAGGTGGGGCCAAGCAAGTAGGGGGGGCCAAGGTGGTGCCAGTGGGCAAGGAGGCCAAAAGAAAGGAGGCGGGGGCTGGCGGATCAAGAGGGGGGGCCAAGGTGGCGCTAGCGGGCAAGCAAGGAGGGGGGCCCAAGGTGGGGCCGGCGGGCAAGCAGGGGAGAGCAAGGAGGCAGGAAAGCAAGGAGGGGGGGGGCAGAGGCGGCTCCGGCGGGCAAGGAGGCCGGGGCTGGCCAATTGAGAGGAGGGGCTGAGTTGGCGCCGGAGGACAAGCAAGGAGGGGGCGCCAAGGTGGGGCTGGCAGATTGAGAGGGGGGGCCAAGGTGCCGCCGGCGGGAAAGCAAGGAGGGGGGGCCCAAGGTGGGGCAGACAGGCAAGCAAGGAGGTGGGCCAGAGGTGGCGCCGGCGGGGGTGGTGGGAAGGCCAAGGTGCTGCCAGCAAGCGAGCAAGGGGGGGGGTGGTGAAGGAGCAAGGGAGAGGGAGGAGTCAGCTAGGATGGAGGGAAGAGGAGGATGAGGAGGAGGGGGGGAGCTTAACTGAGGATCTGAAGGTGCCTGGAGGGGGATGAAACAATTGATTAGCTTCTGATGATGAAGAGGACAAGGGGGAGGATGAAAAGAGCTTACCAGGGGTGCCAAAGGTGGTGGGTGAGGAAGAGAGTGGACCAGTGCTTTGGTGGGGTGAGGTGGGTGGTGTGGTGGGTTGAGGTGTTGGGTCAGTTTTGTCTAAGCAAAAAAAGAAAAAAAAATGGAGTAAGTCAGTCTAGGATTCTTGGTTGAACAACCAAAACAAAAAAAAAACATTTTTTACCTATTTCAAAATAAAATCTTACTCATCAAAGTGGGAAAGGGTGAGGGGTAAAATCCACTCTATCATAGAAGAAGATGAGGGACAAGATGATACAGGGATGACTTGAGGCTGATCAGGAATATCATGAGTTGATCATGGGGTTTTTGTGAAGATGGAGATGTGAAGGGATAGAGATGTGAAGCAATGGAGATTTGAATCAATAGATATGTGAAGGGATGGACATGTGAAGCAAGAGAGATGAGATGTGCCTGAAGCAATGGTAATGGGATTGGTAGGGATTTGCTGATGTGGATGGGTATTTTAGATGTGATGGATGGTGGATGGATAATGATGCATAAATTGAGGGTTTAATGGCGGTTTTGATGTTTGTAATCCGCCCTTTTCATGAAAACCACCATTTTGAACTACACCACTTTTGGAGTATGTTTATTTCAGAAAACTGCAATTACAAATGGCAGTTTTGGTAAAAAATGGTGGTTTTGCTAACTCTGATACGCCCTAATCAATTAAATTCAATTTCAAAGAGAAAATTTGGTATTTTGGAAACATAGAATTAAAAAATAAATTAGTTAACTGGTACCAAGGTAGTGGTTTTTTAATTTTGGGAAGAAAATATTGATTGATCTTTCTCAAGACTGATATTCCTTATTTTCATGGATAATTTTGTGCTGAGGGAGAGATATTCTATTTGAAACTTTTGAAAAATTCAGAAAATCTCCAACAGAAATTGGAGAATTTTGAAAATAAGGATAACCTCCCACACACAAATTTGAAGCAAGGTTCAAAATTTGGAAATATCACCAGCATGCTGAATTTTCCCAATGTTTTTCAACTACTTGAGGATGTGTTACCTTTTCAAAAACAGAAAAACATTTCCTAAATCCACCATTGAGAACCTTTAATTTTCCCCTAAAAGGTATAATCAACATCAAAAAAATGGCTGCACCTGGGATAGTGAGTGAAACCTGTTTTGAATTTGTTTGGGTTTTTGAGTCAAACATTAAATTAATTTCTGAATGGTCCCAGAAGATTCATGCACCACATTTATTTAATGCATGAATTTAATTGAAAATTTTTACAAAAGAGGAAGAATTGGGAATTTATGTATATATTCTTAATGTCATATTTTTTTGCAACTTTTGAGAAATTTGGTTCAGACCTGTGTTGCATCAAAATTTGATTTAATTTGTATCAAGGCTCATAAAAACATGATATCAATGTTATTGAAAGAAACAAAATTTAATTCTTATTTATAGAGTAACTTTTTTGTTTGTGCTTTCTCCTTCAAAAATAGATTTCATGCGGGTGGCCATACTAATCTGATTTTTTAAAAAGAAAAATTCAGAACATTATCTTTAAAAATTACAAAAAAATGTGCTGGATGCCCTCAGATTCATCACAAAAATTTGAAAACAAATCAATTATATGGAGAATAATTATACTTTAAATCAAATTACTTTGAATTTTCTTTTTTTGGATTTTTTTTTGTATTGAGCTGTTGATCAATACATGAGAATTCAATTTTTTGTTTCTGTTTTCATTTTGATTTTGATTTTGCATCTTTATCATTGTATTTTTGATTGATTAATTTTTTATTCTTTTATTTATTTATTTATGTTTTATTTATTTTATGTATTCTATCTTTTTTTAAGGGTAATGTTAAATTCAGGATTATTTTATTTGTGTATACAACTCAAATGGGCCCTGTGGCACGCTACACGAATCAAATGGGCCATGTGGAATGCTACACAAATCAAATGGGACGTTTGGGATGCTACACAACTCAAATGGGCCATGTGTCATGCTACACGGCTCAAGTGGGCCATGTGGCATCCTAAATTTGTGTTCTGTGCCACACAACTAACAGAATTGCAGGCTTAAAAAAACCTAAAATAGACTAATTAAAAAAACAGAAATCAAACAAAAAAATCAATAAATGTTGATTTTTTGGTTTGAAGAAAACAAAAATATAAAATATAAAATATAAAATATAAAATATAAAATATAAAATATAAAATATAAAATATAAAATATAAAATATAAAATATAAAATATAAAATATAAAATATAAAATATAAAATATAAAATATAAAATATAAAATATAAAATATAAAATATAAAATATAAAATATAAAATATAAAATATAAAATATAAAATATAAAATATAAAATATAAAATATAAAATATAAAATATAAAATATAAAATATAAAATATAAAATATAAAATATAAAATATAAAATATAAAATATAAAATATAAAATATAAAATATAAAATATAAAATATAAAATAAAATGAAGATAACTGAATTCTTGAACAACCCTGTGGGGGTTTTATAGCCCCATACACAGGTCTAAATGTTTGTACACAGGGGTACAAAAATTGAAAATGCACATTATGAGGGGTATATGCCCCCCCGGGGGTTGCGCGTGTTTAAAACAACCCTTTGGAGTAGTGTATGGGCCCCCACGCGTTGAGGGGCCCTACAAAACTCCCACAGGTCGTGTGGGAACCTAAAAAAATCTCAAAGGTTGCGTGGGGCCCTAGACAGCTCCCACAGGTTTTGTGGGGCCCTACACGGCTTCCACAGGTTGTGTGGGGCCCTACCCGACTCCAACAGGTTGTGTGGGGCCCTAAACGACTCCCACAGGCTGTTTGGGGCCCTAAACAACTCTCACAGGTCGTGTGGGGCCCTACAAAACTCCCACAGGTCGTTTGGGGCCCTACACGACTTCCACATGACTGGGAGTTGTGAATTTATAATCACCCTTTGTTTTAATTCTTTTGATTTTCACTCTCTTTTTGATTCTGACCATCATTTTTTTCACAAAACTTAAAATTAAATACACAGATATTATGCATTTCCCTGATTTTCTGGACACAGAAATTGCCTTGGAAACAGGCATTTGAATTATTTTGTTTTGTGAAATTATAAAACTGCAGCAATGTAGAATTGTATGCAAATCCCCTATAAAAAATCTTACAGACTTTCCAAATTTTTTTCAGGCCTTCAAAAATCTGTCCAAAAACAAAGAAAATGAAAAAAGAACCACTCTCAATGCATTTGTGGAAATTTTCCTTTTAGCTCTCATTCAATTTTATTCTGGTGCTTGAAAGACTGGGAATATATGAAAATAAATTCAAAATATTTGTAATATTTCTTTGGTATTTTTTTGATGTATTATAGGTTTCTTAAAGTTGGATATAGCATAAAATGACTTTTAAAATCACATCCTTTTCAATAATTTTTGTAACATAAGGAATAAAATTTTCTTCATTGTCAATTCTTTAGGATATCATTTGAATATTGAAACATAAAAATGATTTTTTATTTTAATCAAATATTTTACCCTGTAAATATTTACCACCATGAAAATAAGTGCAAATAAAAGGGGTGGTAAATGGAGTGGTCTTTATTTTGAAATCATTTTATTGTAACATTTCAATAAAAATATATTTTTTTAGGTAAAATATTATCAATCTTTCAGTGATTATTGTTAAATTGCTCTATCATACAAACATAATTTTATTGAAACTGTTTTTATAACTTTTTCCGTCTTTTTTTTTCTTGGAAATACCAAAAAAAAAAAATGCAAGGGGCCCAAGTACCAAAATAATTTTTTGAAACTGGCCAGGGGGTCTTAAAAAATAACTCCTGACTTTTATGCTTTTTGTTTGCTAAATTTATGTTGAACTTATTTTGCTTTGATTTTTGTTTTAGTTCTTAAAAAAATTTTTAATCCTATCTTTTTTTTCTTGTAATGTCCATTTTATTTTAACAAAAATGATTTTGTTTTTTTATTTTTAAGATTTATTTGGGTGAGGATGAAATATTTTCTAGAATTTTGCTTTTGCACCACAAACACTAGCTTTTGCTCACTACTAACTGTGTTTTTGAAGCATCATCAAAGATTCAATTTCAGGATAATCACTGCACTGGTGTGCAATCTTATATAGTAGGGCAGGACCACAACTCTCAGCTGGCAGAAACCAATGTGGTCCAGTGGCATTCCCCCTCCAACTTGGTTAAATTCACAAAAAAAAGTATATTTAATCCACGTAGACCAAGGAAATTCCCATTTGTGCAAAATTTCATGGGGGCGGAAAATACTTATGTGTTTAATGCTAAGGTTCATGAGAAAAATAATGCTATTGATTTTTTTATTTTTTATTTTTGATTTATATTTAATTTTTAATTTTTTAATTTTTTAATTTTATTTTTTTTAATTATTGGATTTTGGTGGGAGACTTAATAAATTCTGGTTAGAATGTTGGTGTTGCTCCTAAAACACAAGCTCATCCTCCCTACAAACCATGTTTGTGAAACACCATCAAATATTAAATTTTTGATATGCAGTGCACTGGTCCGCACCCCCATATAGTAGGGCTGTACCAATAATTGAGCTCAAAGAACCCAAATGTGTTTCTGGATTTTTTTGATTTTTTTAGAATTTTATTTGAATGGTTTTTTTGCTATTTTTTTGTGATTTTTTTGATTTTTGATTATTTTTTTTGAATTTGTTTTTTTTTTTACATTTCATTTCATTTTTTTATTCTCTCCATTAACATGGTGGACAACTTGGGCTAATTCATGCACCTCCCCACAGGCATTCAGATTTTTTTATTTTTTGTTTAGATTTTATTTTATTTTATTTTTTAGATTTTTTTTAGATTTTTTTTTCATTTTTGTAAATCATATTATTTCCAGAAAAATAATAACTTAGTCAAATTTTTTAATCAAACTGACATTTGGTCATTGCAAGAATGACACCTTTCTGACTCCCACTGCCCATAATGGAGGCATTCAGGGAATTCTTGAAGGGAGATGGACAACGTAGCCTCTGTTGTCCACCAATATGATCAAGAGAAAAAAAATAAGATTAAAACTAAAAAAACATAATATTCAAACAAAGCCCCAAAAAATATCAAAAAAATAAAAAATAAATAAATAAATAAGAAATAAAATCTCAATGCCATCTTACACAGTGGAAAAATTAGGCTAAGTGGTCCACCATCCCAGAACAAAACAAAAATTGAGAAAAATTCTTGACCACAGATGGGTTCTGCCAGCTGAAATTCTTGGTCTTGCCCTACTATATGGGAGTGCACATCAGTGCACTGAGTATCAAAAAATGGAATTTTTTGTGAGGTTTCACAAACATGGTTTGAAGGAAAGATAAGCTAGTGTTTGAGAAGAAAAATCAACAATCTAAAAAAGTTTTCTTAACTCATCCACCAACATCAAAAAAATCAAAAAAGAAATTCTCAATTCTGTCTGGAATGATGGAAAACTTAGGGTGCATTCATGTTCCATGAGTAACTGGAAACTTGGACAAGTCCCCAGGGCCCCGCAGCCAAAAATCCTGCCCATTTGTACCTTTAAACTTCAAGAATGGGGGAAAGGCAAAGGTTACAGCTAGTTACAAGGTCAAAACCTTGTAACTCACCATTACCTTTTTTGCAGTGACAGCATGGGAGTGTAACTTCCATGGGAGTGTAAATTCCATAGAAGTTACACTTGATGGTTTACATTGCTTGCCAAAAACCCAACATTGTGTAACTTTAACTCCCCCCGCCTGCCAAATTGAAGTCACAGGGAGTTGCAGGGGGGTTAGAGTTACACATACAAAAATTGGGTGTTTGGAAACAAGTTTAAACCCCCATAAATCCATGGAGTGTAACTTTGAGGAAGTTACACCCCCACCAAGACCTTGGCTCAGCAACTTACAAGGTTTTTACCTTGTAACTTGCTGTACCTTTCCATATTTTCACAGAAATTTTTCTAAGTCCACATTTGGACACCTTTCCAGATTTTAAAAGAAATTTGTCTAAGTCCATGTTTGGAATCATCTCAAAATCCATTTCCACCTCCACCTCCACCTCCACCCAATCCCCCACCTGACCCCACCATGACCACAAAAAGCCCCCCCAGCCCTCACCCCCCCTTCTCCACTACCACCCCAACACTTGTTTCAACAAACATGACCCTCTCACCATCCAATCCAGAAAAAATGACCCTCTCACCGTCCAATCAAGCCCCCCAACACCTCTTCTCAACCCTTGATTTGACTCCTGGCCGCCATTTTGCCTGCAAGTTTTTAACCTGGTCCAAAGCCAAAGAACCCTTTATTGATTGAAATCCTCAAGACGCAGCAACATATGGCTCCTATCACCCTTGATGTCTTCAAGGGGACAGCTTGGAATGCTGCTGCAGAAGCACTTGCAGGTTCCAAGATTAGCAATGGCTCCAAACCAAAGTATGCAACCACCTGTTGCAGTTGGTTTAATGTAGTGATTTTTTTTCTTTTTTTGTTAATAGATATATATATAGATATATATATACTAATTTTGGTCTCTTGATCAAAGCTTAAAAAGAAATATGATCAGTTAAGGTATCATTTTTATTTATTGGGTCCTGGCTGGAATAAAGCCCTTCAAAAAATCAAACTGCCAATGGGGTCTGGAACAAGCTGGCAACCAACCCCAGCATGAACAGCAAGGAATTGTTTCAATGGAAGAATTTCACATTCCCACTCTATGAAGAGCTTTCCAACCTGACGGAGGGCTGCATGGCTATGGTGAGATGGCCATTTCAACCAATCCTTCCAAGCCAATCCCCCTCCTGACCAGCTCACAAGTTACAACCACCACGCCCACAAGCATAGCATTGGAAAGGTTTTTCAAGTGGAGTCCAAGCCCTCCTCCAAACAGGAAGCAAAAATTGCAAGGATTGCAAGGCCAACCCCTCAAGTTTATCAGCCAATTAGCAGATATTTCTGATAACTTTGTCAAGACACTTTCCAATCCTCCCCCCCCCCCTCAGCTTATTCCGACTTTCTGTGTGCAGGCAATCACGCTCCTTTGAGAGCAAGACAATCTGATGGACAATGAAGTGTATCAGGCCATCCAAATCCGCAGAGATATATGTATCTCTCACTCCAGAGGGGCGCAATTTGTGGTTGAGCATGGAGATGGAGAGGTCTTAGAACTGCCTCTCCATCTTCCATCCATTCCCAAAATAGATCAAAGGCTTAGAATCCCATTCTGGAGGTACATTGCTACATTCTTTTTAATTTTTTTTTCTTTTTTTGTTCACATCTCTTTTTTCTTGGATGTTTTTTTTTTTTTTTTTTTTTTTTTTTTTTTTTTGATCTGGTCTCTCTCTGTGTGTGATTTTTGATTCCTGTATGTACTTCATTAGTATGATCTTTTTGATTTTTTAAATGGCAATTTATTTTTATCACTTTGGATTTTTGATTTCTCCACTAGAGTGGTAACCCCTGAGTTGAGAGGAACTAGAGATCTGGTGGTTTTGAGAGGAAGTTGAGATGTGGTGGACTTTGGTGGAAGTATGATTAGAAAAAATATTTTTTAGATTAAATTATTATGTTTAATAAAATATAAAATGTGCACTAATATCCAATTTTTCATGAAATAATATTTAAAAAGAATATTAATTCATCTGTTTGATAAAACATTAATCCACATGATTAAAATCTGATCATTAAAATATTAATCCATCTGATTATTTAAATATTCATCCATTTAATTGAAAAAATATCAACAAAATTATGCCCAAAATATGAAGAAAATACTACCTGGGAATGAGGAATATAATATCATGCCTATTCACTCAAGCCATGGTTATCTTGAGGATGAAACTAAAAATTTATACCCCCAAGAGTTACTAATATCATTATTGCTTCCAAGTGATTCTCCTCTGAACCAAAAATTTACAAGCTCTGAAAATTCCAAATATTACTCTTTTCAAGATCAAGCTTTCACCATGGGAAGTTATATTTTGAATTTTCAAGTTTTTGATCCAGAAGTTCAACATTTGTAGTGGTTGAAAATAAAATAAACTAAAAAAATTTTTGATTTGAAAATGATAAGATTTCTGTGATATCTAATTCTGTTTAATTGCTTGTCTTTTTGAAATAATTGGACAATGTTTCATGTAATAATTTTTTTAATCTGTTTCCAAAAATATTCACTTGATCAAAATTAATATGTAATTGTTTGTTTAATTGAATGCTCTTTTAATGAATTATTGAAACATTCAATAAAATTTAAAATGTGAACTAAATATATTTAATTTAATATGCTTCATTCAATGAATAACTCTGCTTTTGTCTATGCCTCATTAGCTTCACATAATCAGACCACATTTTTTAGGCAATTTGATCCCTGAGTTAGGAAGCTCTTGATGGTTTTTGCTGACCTATGCCTGTGGCGTGCAATGATGATCCGGATGGTGTGTATAATTTTTCATACAAATAATCATAATTTTGATCATTTGGATCATTTTTACCATCCAGGTTTTCGGAGTCTTCCTTTCTGATTAATTTTTGGATGAGGGCCATCACCACAACAACCTCAATCTGAATATGGATAGGATACATAAATCGCCTGGAAAAAACTGCAAAACTTCTTTTAACTAATCCAAATATTATCTCTATAACATTCCTGGAACTGCAATGCCTCAGATTAAATAATTCTTGGTAATTCTTTTTCCTGTAAACCAATATCAAATAATAACCAAAATCAAAATGAGTATCATTTTTGATGTTGTAAAATTGAATTTAAATGCATACCTTAAATCAGAATGAGTTTCCCAATCCTTCAGGTGATACCTGGTATTCCTATATGGTTCCAAGCAGGAATCATTCAGTGTAAATCCTGCATCCCCTAACAATAATTGACCCTGTGAAATACTGAGAAACCTCTGCCTAGCTTGATACCATAGTGTAGCATCAGCACAGCTTCCTCCCCAGCCAGGCATAATAAATTTCAATTTCAAATTGAAATCACATATAGCCAAAATATTTTTAGAAGTGTAACCATTCCTATTAATGTATCTGGATCTATCCTGATCATTGAAATGTAGAATGAAATGAGTGCCATCAACAGCACCAATGCAGTACTTTAAATATGGGAAAAATTTAATTTTGAGGTAATTTATTGAGGAGTACAAGGATTTCCAGTGGGAAATGTAATAAATTTATTGATTAATTCCATGTTGGATTAAATTTTATTGATGAAATCTGTAACCACCCTTTTGGTCTCCCTATAAAAAAAATACAAGATTCAATGATAAAGTGTTAAACCAAAAAAACAAATTAATGTGAAGCTTACCTTGATATAGTATCAGCTGAACTTTGAAGTCTTTGTTGAATTATTCTATTTGATTTACCAGTAACCAAGAAGTATAGGAAAATACCCAGATTTTCATTGGAGGTGATCCATCTTCCAGGATAGAGGCAACCATGAAGTTCCAAAACTTCTTTGAGCTTGAAGAATGTGGAAACATTCATCCCCATTTTTTCATTAAAAGGTGTGGTATTCCTATTGCAAATCATTTCTTCCATCCATAATTCACCAGAGATTATTGATGTGTGCTTAGGAATTGGTGGAATTCTGAAATTTCCTGAGTATTATTCATAGGATGTATGAATTGTTTGCAAGCCTTGAATATCAATTAAAGCCCTTCTGGAACCATCTTAATTTTAAACTTGTGCATCACTATCTTTGAGAAGTACAAGGCAGATTGATTGTTTGGGTTGTTTGATTGTTGGTTAAAAATTCTTTAAACAAGGTAAGGTTTTCCTCAGTGGAAAGATTTGAGATCTAACTAATTCCTGATAAGCAAATAATGGGAAATATTTAATCAAGTTTAAACAAGTATAAAAAAAAATGAATAAATAAATAAATCACAAATTTACTTGAATATATAGTGTAGCAGCAGATGCTTGTTGACTTTCAATAAATCTGAGGTACAAGCCTTTCAAGAAATCTGACGATTATTTGGTCCTTTCAATAAATCTGAGGATTATTTTTTGATAAAAAATTTTGGTCCCAAATGAAAAAAATAATCAGTAAATATATGAAAAATTCTCAAAAAAAATAAAGATTCAATTATAAACTAAGCATTAAAGGAATAATTTGGATTGAGAAATAAAATCATATTTAAATTGTCCCAAATGTCAAAAATAATAGTTTATTTCAACCAAGTTTAAGAAATAAAAGGTAAATTCAATCAACAAAGTCTCACAAACAAACTTTGAGATTCAACCACAAACTTACCAATAAATAATTTTTTTGTTGTAATCAACATCTTTTCAATCCAATATAAAATGGATTTTTTAATTCAATTTTTTTTATTTGGGAAAAAACCTCAGATAATCTCTGATTATTTTTTTTTAAAAAAATAATAGGGCATCAAATAAATTTTGGATTTTTTAAAAAAAAGTTGAAGTAGCCAAGCAGATTGAAGATGGTGGGGAGCCCCCACCCTTTTATGCCTTTGGGAAGGGTGGCTCTTTCAATTTCCCAGGGCTTGTGGACAATGAGCGTTGGAAACCTCTGCAAATTTACATCCTGGCTGTGGTGGTTGCCAAACATGATTTTTGTAACTGTCCTTGGTGTCCCTGGTTACAGCTACAAAAACAAGGAAAGTTGGGGGACCGTTAAAGTGAAAATTTGTAACTTTTAACCTACAGCTACAGTTACATTCTGTAAGACTCCAAGAGGCGCTGGCCACAGGAAGTTCTGTGGAGGGGAAAGGTTCTTTTTTAGGCTGCCCTCCTGAGTGTTACAAACATATTTCAATGTAACCAGAATCAAGGACCAGAACCTTTTTAATGAGAAATCAACAGAGAAGGGAAAAAATAAATACTAAATGATAGCTACAGAACAAAAATATTTGAGGCAATATCTTACAGTGTGGTGAGAAATCTGAAACACATCATGTAAAGGGAAATTTTTTTAATTTTTTTAATATATTCTTTCATCTGATTATCATCAAAAAAATGGTTGTGTTGGTATGGTAACCTTTCTCTCCTCTCCGTTCCCAACTTCTCCCTGTACTAGCGGTCTAGAAAGGGACTCCTGGGATGTTCAATTCCCAACATCTGGTGTTCAACTCCTTCTTTTTTTGCGCGCCGCTTAAATTTTTTTCCAAGTGCGCGCAATCCATCTTCATCCTTATCATCCACATTGTCCCCAACTCCCTCATCAACTTTTGATCTGCCATAATCCCTGCCAAAATTTTGGTGGTGAAAAGCAGAGGGCCATTGGTCATCCCATCATCAATTGACCCCCCCCATCAATCTTGCTCAAAACTGTTGGTACTGTTGGTCGCTTTGGGGCTCATCAATGCCCATAAGCCACCAGTTGAAAATTCCACCACCACCAGCCTCAAATCCATTCCTTGAAGCTTCAAAAACCAATCCAAAAAATCTTCCCGTGATTTCCAATCATCCTCCCATCAACCTGCTCATCCTGAAAGACTGCAACTGTCGCTTGTGGCCATTGGATTTCTCCCAATCAGCCTTCAAAAATTGGTCCCCCCTTTTTCATTTGGCCGGCCAACAAAGACCGTCGCGCATCTGTCAATTGAGTTTGAAACCGTCTGTCACGGTGTGGAGAATCCTTTTGGATTATATGAATAAATTAGCAAATAGCTTGCTGGCAGTCCTTGAAGGGGGATTGAGTATTACTTCTACTCCTTTGGGCTGGTTTCTTTGAGACTTGATGTAGGTCTCAGATTAGACCTAGATTAATTATTTAACTGTTTATTGGTAGCATTTGTTGAAAAATAGACCACATGTATTGGTTTATTGGTTAGATATTTATCAGATATGTTTGATCTTAACCAATACCCCAATATTAAAGGGTTCAAGGGTTTTATCAAAGGGATTGTTCAGGAGAGGACCCAAGGATGGGTTTACCCACAGGGGGCTGGGTAGAGGAAAGTTTGGTTGTTTCTTTTTGTTGTTCTCTCTTTCTTTTTAAGGTTTATTTATTGATTAAGGGGTGATTTTTCCTTTAATCTGGTGCTGAATATTTATTTCACAGAAGAACCCTTATTCAAGCAACTGGTGGGTGTTTTAATTGGCTAAAGATGGGTAATAAGTTGGTTTTTGATTTCTTGTTTTCTTTTATAACTGATTCACTACTAATATTTATCTGGGTAGGTACCACAGATGAATGGGCCAAGAAAGCCTGCTAGGTTATTTTATATGTGAGAGGGGTTAGGTGAGTGCTGATAGGCCAGATGGCATGCTGATACAACCTGGATAGGGCAAAGAGGCACTCCTTAAATAGAAAATATGATCCTCAGGGGATTCTCAGGGCTGGCCCTGTGGATGCCCTGGGGCTTTTCTGTTACAGTGGGACACAGGTACATGAGATATGTTAGCTGGTCGGAAAAAAACACTGCATGAAACTGAGGAAATTCTGCTGGTTAGACAAAAGATACTGAATGAAAATGAGGAAATTCTGCTGGTTGGTAAAAGATTGTACAGGTTTTTCATGCCTGCAAATCCTTGCATAAATTTCTGTGAGGTTCTGATAAGGTTGGTCTGGTGCTGGTTGCCTATTTGGTACTGACTGTTTTTCCTCCATGTATTGCTGTGCACTGACTGGTGGTTTATTTGGTGCGAATTGCTTCTACCTTCATGTATTTCTGTGCATTACTGGTGGTTTTTTTTGGTGCTACATGGTCTTGACTGCCTGTATATATTGCTGGGTAGGCCTGTGGTACTTGTACTTGTAGTTGGTTTGGCATCACATGCTACTGGCTGCATAAATTCCTGTGTGGTGCTGTGGTTGTTTGGTACTGCATGGTTCTTGCTTCCTGCATATATTGCTGTGTAGCCCTGTGGTACTTGTACTGGTGGTTTGTTTGGTATCACATGCTTCTGACTACATAAATTGCCGTGTGCTGATGGGGGTTGTTGGTACTGGTACTTTTTTTGGTATCCCATGCTACTGGCTGCATAAAGTGCTGTGTGGTGCTGGGGTGGGTCAGTACTGGTAGTTTTTTTTGGTTCTGGTTGAGACTGGTCCCAATTTCTACTGCCTATACTGCTCCTGTATACTTCTGCACAGCTTTCTGTATGTATATTTGCTTGCTTGTTTGGTTCTGGTTGAGACTGGTGCCACTTCCTCCTGCCTGCATGGTTTCCTGTATACTTCTGCACAGCCTTCTGTATGTATATTTTCTTTTTTGTTTGGTGAGGTGACAGGAGCTGAACTAGCTGCACTGCCTCCTGTATCTGTATTGCTATATGCTGGCTGAGGTGACAGGGTTTTACAGTCCTGCTGTTGAGGGTATGCTGTTACTGTTATGCACTTGAGGGTTTCCAAGGTATGTCTTAATGCCTTCCACAGAGCTTTGACACCTGGTTGGGTATGAGTTTTCCACAGTCTGAGGTTTGTTGGGCTGTATCTTCTAATCCATGAGCAATAGGGGGTACTTTTTCTGAGTGAATATGGGTCATTTCTGATGTAGAATCCATTTCTGTGGTTAATTTGAGGTTTTGAGCTGTTTTTACACAGGAAAAGTGAGTTTGATGGCTATAGGACAGGTTTGGAATACCACAAAAGCCTTCCAAAACCCTCCTTTGTGATCCCAACCACCCAACCAAAATCCCCCCTAACCTTCCTTCATTTCACATCCAACCGCCGCCCACCAATCATCCAGCCATCCTCATTTTTGTCTTGGCTGCTTTCCAGCTCATTGAGGCCCATCTGAAAGAGCTTTATCCTGCCTCTCATTTGCAAAGCCATAGACATCCATCTGCTGCCAGCTGTGATCTGTGACACGGGCTGGTCTCCTCCCTTTCATCTTTTTTTCACATGTCCCAATCATTTTTTTGTTATTTTTTGTTGTTTTGATTATTTTTTTCCCTCATCAATCATTCTTTTTCAAAATAAAGTCCACACTCATTTGTAGTTGTCTCTTGGAAGGAGTCTATAGGGCCTCTTGCCCATAAAAAAAGGGGCTCTCCCCTGACTTTTTCCATTATCATCATCACTATATACAACCAATAAATCAGTGGGACTCTTCCCCTTTATCAAATCCATTCATCATCCTTATCCTGTTAATATCTATGATTTCCCCTTGATCTTTGAGCCTACATACTCAAATCTTGATCTTTCCCTCTGTGACCTTGTCTGCTATAACCAACCAATAGCCTTGCGGGTTGAAGAAGAATTCATTTGATTGAATTCCTGAGTGTGTCATACCACTCTTTGATTCCTTTTTTGAACATACTGCTATTTATCATTCTTTGATTATAATTTCAGAACCAGTAAAATTTCAATGAGAGGTTTCTTTAAGCTTGAAACCTGGAGTTTTAAAACTTTCTTCATTTACTTGAAGTTGAATATTGCCACGCTACTCTTGAGTCCCTTGAGAAGTGTTGGGTTATTCTTGTTCCAATCTGTCATTACTTTGGTTCTAGAGCTTCATTAAACAAACTTTGTTGTTTTTTACAGCCACCCACAGTTATCTGGTACCCTTCAAGCTCTTTTTCGAAGAGAGTTAGGAAGTTTCATTGAGAACCTGGAGGTTTTTTGGGATTAAGTTGACCTTTCCTACTCTTCTGCTGATAACCAGAGTTATTAGCTTGTTTCTTGTTACTTACAACTGCCTTGCTCTATTGAACTTTGAAAAAAACTTTAACCTGTATTTTTCAATTCTTTTCCCGCACCATCTTGCCTCAGATAGTGTTGTTTCCTTGCTACCAAATACTATCAGACTCATCCCTTCCATTGATCCCTCATTCATAAGGTTCTGGACATGTATTCCACTTCAATTGAAATATTTTTGTAACGCTCAGGAGGGAAGCCTAAAAAGCACCTTCCCCCTCCACAGAACTTCCTTTGGCTCAGCAAAGTTTGGAGTGTTACAGCAGGGACAGACTTGAAAACAATAATTTAGAGCTTATTAATATTTCAATATAACAAGGCAGTTCTAAGTAACATCACCCAAAAGCTCATAAATCTGGCTACCAGAAGAAGATTGGGGATGATCAACCCAAACCAAACAAACCTCCAGGTTCTCAATGAACCTGCCCAACTCTCCCCAATTAAGTACTTGAAGGGGACCAGATAACTGTGGGTGGCTGTACAAAACAAAGCAATTTGTTTTTTGATGCTCTAGAAGCAATAACCAATTTTAAAAAGAATATCCCAGAACTTCTCAGGGAATCAAGAGTAGCATGGAAAAATGAAACTTCAAAGAAATAAAGGGAGGTTTAACACTCTATTTTTCAAGCTCAATTAAACCTCTTATTCAAAAATCACTGGTTCCAGAAA
The DNA here is from genome assembly GCA_025617555.3 of Puccinia polysora. Classification (NCBI taxonomy): domain Eukaryota; kingdom Fungi; phylum Basidiomycota; class Pucciniomycetes; order Pucciniales; family Pucciniaceae; genus Puccinia; species Puccinia polysora. The sequence goes on from CM062618.1 coordinate 7,946,608, forward strand.
TTTAATCAAAGAATGATCAAGACAAGTATGTCTGGAAAAAAGGATCAAAGAGTGGTATAACAAACCCAAGAATTCAACCAAAATGAATTATTCTTTAACCAGCGAGGCTATTGGTTGGTGATAACAGATAAGGCAACAGAATCGCGGATCAAGGATTTGAGTTTGGAGGCTTCAGGATCAGAGGACAATCATGGATATACCCTGGATAAATATGATGATAGAATTGCTTGGATCAAGGGGGGGTATATGGACTCACTCCCCATGGATTTATTGATGGATAACATGGATAATGATGGGAAAGGTCTGGGGAGAACCCTCCTTTTATGGGAAAGAGACCCTGTGGAATATTTAAAAGAGGATGAAAAAAATGAGAGCAGAAATTTTTTTTATTTTTTTATTTTTTTTTTCCATTCTTTTTTTTTGACAGAATGCAATTTTAGTCTCCAACAGCAACATCAAGGGGACAGCATCTAGGTATGAGATGAAGG